>PVHT020000012.1:1246833-1275035 GCA_004024745.2 Catagonus wagneri | reverse complement strand
GCTCTAGCTCTCATTACCATAACTTCTAAAATATCTTTAGTCTGAATTAACATGATTTTAATTGTGTGTTCTTATGACAATTAACGCCTATGTGAGACAGGCACATGTGTGTCCCTGAACAGAATGTATCTTCACACATGGTCCTCACTATGGAAAAAGTTTATTCCTATCAGGTGTCACAATCAAAAAATAGCATCTGATTCTACTCCTAAAGAATTAATGTTTATGCAAGACTGAACATTTTTGTGCCTTTTATTTAGGCCCCATGCACATAAACTACCTTGTAATATTACCCACTGGAGCTGTGCAATGTGCTAAGCCTGAGTGTCAGTGCTGTATTTTGAACCTGAGGCTACTTGTATTAAAGCCTGCGCTACTCACTCTACACTAAGCAGTGAGAAAACCAAGAAGTTCCCCATCGCCGATTACAGAAATCAGAGAATTAATTAGCCAGATTAGGAGGCATCTATCTGACTTACTCAAGGGCTCCTGAAATCACCCACAGCTCACAACTGACTAGTCAAAGTGCACTAGAGTTCCATGGGCTCTGGTTTTGACTCTCAATGAGCTTTGTGACCTTGGGCCATTTGCTTTTATCTGGGTTCCGTATCTATCTGAAAAGCATCTCAATGGCAGTAGTTTACTCTTAAGATGTCTGTATGTGCTCATCTACTTTTGTATCAAGAACACATCAACCGAATGTTTGTACCCTAAGGATATTTGAAATACATACGATCACGAAGATCAACTATTAATTACAAGGTACAGTAAGAGCACATAGTTCACCCAGTTTATGCTTTGTCCTACTGTCTTCCAAACTAAGTGTCAGGTGCAAATTGTTTAATTTAAAATACACTTTCATTTAAAATTGTTATGTTTAAATTCTTGGTATCCTAGCAATTTCTTTATTCTTCAATGACACTTTAAAAGGTCACTCACATTGTCTATACTACAACATGTTTCTGTCATTTTCACCACTCATTTCTAGAGGAAATTACAGGAAGCATTCCCAAGGCCGGTCAGTGGTTTTATTACACAATACAAATTACTACATCTCCATCAATACTTATAAATACCAATATACAATCCATGTGCATTTGACTAAAACAATCTATAGATAGGGTGCATGTATATATGGGAGTAGCATTTTCTCGACCTAATAAAATTTGGTCTATGACTGGAATGTCCAGAGGTAAGTCAGTTTCGTCAAAAATCAAATGTTAAAATTGATCATAATTAATACTAATCATATACTGAAATACGTGGTAAATCTTTTTAAAAATGTCAAATATTACATATATGCTTAAGAAGTATTATGAAATTTAGGTAGCCACCATATATGGTTCCAAGTTTCAACTGACAGATCTTGGTAATGTTAAAATTCCAGATGAAAGATAATTGAATAAAAGACAATAAATCTGGAGACAACATATATATAATCTGAAAATCTGATACAGGTTCAACTGCAGTAATACATGCTGGCTTTCACTGAACAAATCTGAGGTCCCAGGCAGAGCTTAAGGCTTTATGTTCATTGTACACTTTTAATTCTCACAACTGGTTTTGCCTCTTCAACTTCCACACTATTCAGCGTGTGTAAAAACTCATGAAGCTTGTCTCACTACTGGAGGCCCGAGATGAGAGGTCCAAGAGGATCAACACAGACCTTCTGTGTGAGAAGCACACAAATAAGAAGGTTCTGCCTAGCAAACCAGTGATTTCTGTTTTATAGATTAAGACTGAAACTTGAGGCATTAGCCAACCAACCTGAGGCATTCATCAGACATTACTAGCTGTGTGACCAAGGTCTCACAGCTAGTTAAGTAGCAAAACTGAAACCTGAAGCCAAGTAGTTCTCAAACCTCAACTTGAATAGCTATATTCCACTACCTGGCAGTGAGAATGTTCACAGAACTCTTCCCGTCAATGAATCAAAAATTCAAGGCGCAACAACTTTTAAAATATCTGGACTTTTTTAAAATCATGTCTTTTGATAAATCAAGACTATTTATGTTGATTTAAACCATTGAAGTTATTAAACCGCGCCAAAGCCACTTCTCCAGTTCAAGAATCTGGCAAAGTTTTCAGCATGAGGATTTATGCTGAAATATTCCACAGGTCCTTCTCTGCCTAATTTTCTCAAATCTTTGTTTCTATTAGTAAACTGTTAACAGCTTTGTCCACATGCAGCCAACAGAAGGATATTATATAGCTAATAATATAGTCTTCAAAAATATTCACATGCAACTAGTTAATACAATCTGATTAAATCAAGGGGCAACTGAATAGGTGCTATTTATTCAAATATCTCCTTTAAGTTTACCAGATAATAAAGAACATACACTGAAAGAATCAAAGAAATATAATACACCCTGAAGTTATACCACAAGGAAAAAAAAATCTCTCTGGGTAAGAAATTCAGGTTTATTTTACTTTTATCAGACCTAGGGGATTTAAGTTGCTTTTTTAATCTACTTGTTCATAATGATCTGAGATTAATCATACTGTTTTAATTATAGATTATTATTATTAATTAGACATGTCATTGCTTCAGGCAGAAAATTATTGGAAAGTAAAAAGGCCTATATCGCAAAGGCTCATAAGAGAAAGATTTACATTTCTATCACTGCACATTTCTTTCAGTTCCAACTCTCAATGGAAATTGCTCAACAAATTCAGCCCTTGTAACACTGACATTTAGAAGTGCCTCCCATTTGCAAAATAGGTGAACTAGGGTTTGTCTTCTAAGATTTTTTTCATGTTATTTATAAGCCAATTTCATTAAGGTGTGTAGGTTCAGAAGCAAACACTTTAGTGTTGCTCATATTTTTATCTTCCATTAGGTGCCTCAGACAGAACTGAGACATGGACAAGAACAATTTAGTCATCCATTAGTTTTATCCAGCAGGCTGGTGTCCTCCAAAATACTTTTTCTCCATCCGGTTGCCTTTCACAAGTCACCACTGCTTCCTCCTCATTCCCATAAGCCTCATGTATTTCACCTGTGCCACTCTAGCCACATAGGAAAACTATTTTCCCCCTGTTCCCCACCCCACCATAGGCTAGGACTCCTTGCAGCTGTCTCAGGTACCCTATAGCTACATTTTGTTTGTTCTACACTCCACTACATGCAAGGTGTTTGTAAAATCATATTGCTTTCCAGGCACCAGCATAAGCACGAGAGCAGAGGTACGTCTTTCCCTAGAACACTCAAATTTGGAGTTTGTCATGGCTCAGCGGAAATGCATTTAACTGGTATACATGAGGTCACAGGTTTGATCCATAGCCTTGGTCAGTAGGTTAAGGATCCAGTGTTGCCATGAGCTGTCATGTAGGTCACAGACGTGGCTCAGATATGGTATTTCTGTGGCTGTGGCACAGGCCAGTGGCTACAGCTCCAATTCAACCCTTAGCCTGGGAACCTCCACATGCAGCAGATGTGGCCCTAAAAAATTCTCAGGTTTATGCTTTGGTCCTATTGTCTGTCCACCCTCACCCTCCATCCTGTTTGCCATCTAGCCTCCTCACTCTGAGCATCCAAGCAAATGACTGAGCCTCACATTTCACAGTGAAAAAAATAGACTAACAAAGACAAGCTTCCTCTTCCAGCACACTTAGTACTGAATTTTCCTAGTTGTACAAAGTTAATCCATTCACTTGTATCCCATTTGTCATCCCAACTCCTCTCTGGCAATCTCCATCAATCTCCCTCCTCTGTATCTTCATCCTGGCTCCTTTGACTCTTTCCTGTCAGCTTCTAAAATAAGTATGTGGCTGTCGTTGAAACATCCACACATCAGCAGCAAGAACCACACACAAAACTCTCTCTTGACCCTGTTATCTCTCATCTCCCTTTCACATCTAAACTCTTCAAGAAATACCAAGAAGAATGTTTCAGGCTAAGAGCATGAGTATGTGTACAGACCCTGGGATGGACAACACCACCATCCTTAGAGAAAACTCAAGGTCTGTGTGGGTGAAGAATCAAAAGTTAGCGGTGGGAAATCAGACAAGGGTAGCAAAAAACAGCCTCATGATTGATGAAGAATTTTAACTTTCATCGTGGATATGTTTTGAAGATCAAATCCAGAATGTGAATAGTAAGTGCATGTAGTAAAACATTGCTATTTTTAAGACATACAGCCCTGACTTTCTTCTAACTTCATGAGAGTACCTTCCAAGGCTACAGACAGTAGCTACCCTCTGTCACTAGACTGAAAGCCTGTGTGAGGCACACTTCATAGAGGATAAAGATGCAATCTCTCAGCTTTACACAGAGGGCTTATTTGGAAGCATTTGCAAACAGTAATGGGTACATAGATGCTATATGTTGCACAATCAATACGTGTTACAGATAAAATGCAAAAATAAGAGAAGTGTAACTTGCCCTGAAGCTCCTTTTCTGGTAGATGGAGACTGGATATATGAAGTCAGAAATCAGACTACAAATTGTCAATGAAAGATAATTCCATCTCACAGGATAACTAAATTCAAAAGGTAACCCTGGAATGAAGCTTAGGGTGGGGAAAAAAATTACTTTAAAAGGACACCATTGGGAAAAAGGATGAAATTAGAGTATACTATATACTATAGACTAACTATACAGAAATACTATACCAATGTTAAACTTTCTGAATTTGACAGGATTCTATAAGAACTTCAAAGCAGTTTTTAGACGATATACTGAGGGATAAAAAGGCATGTTTATGCAACCTATTCTCAAAATGGTTCAAAAAGTAATGTTATTTTTTGTTATATACGTGTGTGTATACACATACACCCATACCCAATACACTGGAGTTCCCGTCGTGGTGCAGTGGAAACGAATCCGACTAGGAACCATGAGGTTTGATCCCTGCCATCGCTCAGTAGGTTAACGATCTGGCATTGCCGTGAGCTGCAGTGTAGGTCGCAGGCACGGCTCAGATCTGGCATTGCTGTGGTGTAGGCCAGTGGCTACAGCTTTGATTAGACCCCTAGCCTGGGAACCTCCATATGCCAGAAGTGCAGCCCTAGAAAAGGCAGTAAGACAAAAAAAAAAAAAAAAAAGACTACACAAGCACAGGGAACTATAACTCAATATCCTGTGATAAACCATCATGGAAAAGAATATGAATAATATGTGTGTGTGTATGTATGGCACTGAATCACTTCGCTTTATGGCAAAAAAACATTGTAAATCAACTCCTTAAGTTTTTGAAATGGCTATACAGATATAAAATGCTGTTTAGTAAAAAGAAATGGCTCGACTTTATACAAAAAAACTTTTGCAACTCTTTGATAAAACTTGATTTATTCAGTCTTGATAAAGTTAAAAATTTTTTAAAATTACCTCTCAGTTTCAACTCATTTTCACTGTCACTACAATTTATAATCCACAACTATTATACCAAAGCAAAGCGTAAAACTGTTGTGTTTTATAAGGGGCCCTCCCTGGTTCAACTCCCATGCCCAATACTTCGATCATAATCAAATATTCCTTTTCTGAATTTGATAAGCCTAAACTAAGTCATCACAGCAGTTGTAGACGTGTATGAAAATTCGATATAGGGTTAGACAGTTATAAGAGGTAGAAAGAATTTTAAGGTGTTAAATTTATAATGAAGTACGTAACAAAGTTCAGCTGCACTGGGAACTTCTCCAACTCTCCCACAGTGAAAGGAAATCCGTGAAGCTTTAATTTGTTCAGGCTCTGATTGGCTATAAAGCCACAAAGGCAGCCCGGATAGAGAGAGAAGGGGAAGCATGAACATCATGTCTGTTCAACATACTTATCTCGGCCTCACTGACTCTCTAGCCCCTCTTCTGATGAGTAACGGCCAGGTCTTTGTGCATCTGTGTGTGTTTAAAAGTATCATTAAATGCTTACTAATCCGAGATGAAAAGAGAAAACTAAGAAGGACATCAAATCTTGTGATTTTGAGGTAATATACTTTGAGATCTCTGGCTTCTTTGAGAAACAAAAGGAAAAAAAAAAAAGACTACCTTGTTTTGTTTCAGATGTGCCATTCATGCTGCTAGCAGGGCCTTTATCCTGTTAAGGGCTGTAGATGCTTTCAGAAAAACTGGGAATTACAGAGTCAGCTTTTACTTTTAGATTAACTTGAAGTATTCCAAGGCGTCTCTTTCTATCCTATTTGTATGTGCGATTTTATGTAAATGTATTGAACATTTTTCTTATGAACTAAGACCTGGGTAATCTTACAGAGCAAATAAAAGAATTAATGCACCAACAATACAATGTTCCTCCAGATATTTTTTTTTATGAAGAACAAATTGTGTAAGTTTTTTGTTTTGAAAAAATTTTTTCATTTTTAAATGCATGGAAATAAAGAGTGGTAAGGAAACTTTCCTGGAGCTTTAACGTTTTAATTTACCATGACTCTACAAATGTATATCTGTACAAAATCTTTACTATAGAAGATTATACACTTTAAATTTTATACCCAATAGACATGTTCATATACCCTAAGATTATTAAACTTTATAAATCTACTCACGTGTATTCTTTTCCTCTCATGAAAATTCCTGTTTTTGCATTCATGTATACCTGATCACAAGGTAACCTAAAAAACGTTCACTTTAATAAGTTTGACACATTCATAAATATTTTTAAGCACCATAAATGTTAACATTAGTATAATACATCAAAGTACTCCTATTTTCTCTACAAAGCAATCATTTTTAATCTCAAGACTTGGGGGTGGGAGAGAAGTGCATAGAGTTAACAAAAATCCTTCTGGCCAGGGCATCAAAGGATATTCCCAGACACTAACTTCTCTTTCCAAATATGAAAAACCTATTAAATGTATGTATCTTATGACATGTTTTCCTCATGTTTCCTTCGGGTAAGATCTGTTTAGTACATTCCTCTTCACATTATGCTATGGAATTCTCAGTCAACTCTGTCATTTTTCCCCCTGCCAAGGGCTGCCTGCTGGAAGGAGGCCAGCATGGCTGCGCTATCACTCACTCAAGCAAGACTAACTATGTTCAAGCCAGGCAAAAATGACTTATAACGGAAAAGAAAAATGAAATACATACCTATCAATTATGCATAGATACACACACACTCTGCCCATCACCCTACTTCTAAAGGAAACCAAGCAACTCTCACTGAGTGTTTGGAAAGACAACAAGCTATGAAAAGAGATAAAAAGTGTTCATGGGATTGTAGTGAACTTTTAAGACTGCTCCGTGTTCTATGGTTTAATTTTTCCCCAAATCCACATGGCCATCTGTAGCTATAATTAGGAGTGAAACAATAAGTCGTTTCTCAAGTAAACCTTTCCTGGGGCTGCAAACTGCCATGGTACTTAAAAGAAGGGGTGTCAGTCGACTTTATATTTCTGGGCAGGCATACTGCAACCAACAGAGCACATGGGTGGCCGTCATACTTGTGCTTGCAGCGTGCGAGCGAGTGCTATAGTTACACTTCCATCTCACAAGCAATCTAGACCCCATGTTACTTCTATGGTGTCTTTCTCAAATCTTTTTGCCATGCCTAACACCAGGCTATGCCAGCTGATTATGTCTGTAGCTGCCAATAATTTTCCTGTATAAACATCCGCTTTCAATCTATCTTTCGCCACCTGCATTGTTCCACTTGGCTTCCTTTTAGCAGCACTAACTGCTTTGAGAAGACAACTGCCACTAAAAACATGGTACTGAAGCAATCACTTGGTTCTGTGCACACACTTTAATTTCATGCCCTACGGGGGGGGGAATCACTATCGGCCTTAAACAAAAATTGAGTCTTTAATGCCTTATTGGTTTACACAATTTATCTTTCAAATAGTCTATGAAAGAAAAGCGAAAGAAAGAAAGAAAGAAAGAAAAGAAATGTTCAATTGGCAGTAGATATTCAAGGAGCATTCAACCCCTAAATCTGAATCCTACAAGTATTTCCCTGATTCTATGTTTATAAAAATAAGCTGCATTTGTCAAATGGCTCCTCCTTCACGGCATATCCTGTTATCCCAGCGCAGTGGGACCCAACATGTTAGGCCAGCCCTGTTGTGATCGCCAGAAGAGAAGCATTTTGTTTTTGCTATCACAGACTTAGATGGGTTTTATAGCACGGCCTATAATTTACCTCTCTGAACAAAAGGGACAAAAGTGGTGTGGGGGTGGGAACCAGTGGGAAGCTGTGAAGAGTAAGACTTAATATGAGGAGAATGTATGCATGTGTATGGACCATCAGGACTAGCCTCAAGCCTGTTATGTGACTTTTGTTTTCCTTTGACACGAGTGTTGTTTTCTCGTTGGCAGAAAGAGCTAGCGAAACATTGGTCTTTTTTCTTTCCACCATGTGTTGTTAAGGGTCTAAAATCATGAGTCAATGCAAACGAGCTGCTTTGGTCACTGGTAACAGTAGCCTGACATCACTCAGTCCAGCCACTAGAACCTAAGATTAGAATCTAGAACAGGGAAAGCTAGAGTAACTGTCCAAAAGCTAAGACAAACATAAAAAAAAATGGCCACAAGAAGATGTTTTCTCAAGTGGAAAAATTTTTATATTTTAAAAAATGTGAGAGTTCCTGTTGTGGCACAGCAGAAAGAAATCTGACTAGTATCCATCCCTGGGCTCACTCAGTGGGTTGGCGATCCGGCATTGCCATCAACTGCGGTGTAGGTTACAGACACGGCTTGGATCCCACACTGCTGTGGCTTGTGGTGTAGGCCGGCAACTATAGCTCTGATTTGAGCCCTAGCCTGGGAACTTCCATATGCCACATCTGAGGCCCGTTAAAAAAAAGAAAAAAATGTGTATAGAAGGTCCAAGTCTAACACTTCTTTCCATGAAGAGTTTTGAAAAATTTTATTTACAGTCCAGACTTTCCTGCCCTCTTGTGGAGAAAATACAGAGCTCTCTAAATATAAGGATGGCTTTTTAAAACTTTGAGATGGCTTCTTCCATGGCATGTGTCATTTACTGTCATGGTGAGATCCCCTCACGTTCAGAGCTTTACTAGCTATTAAATGCACCAAAACAAAATGTAAAAACTCATTAACATTGTTAGAGTGCAAGGAACTATTTAATTTGAAACAAGGAGGAAACTGCAATGATTAGTTTTTACTAATACTGGGATATATAAATAAATGTTCTGAACAAAGAGGAAAGGAGAAAGAGCAGTTTTCAAAGTGGTGATCAGAAAGCTACTGTCTTTTTCTTTCAGCTCAGAGAATGAGCTCATTTCTCTCTGTGGGAATACAGTGACTGATCTAGGCAGGACCAGCCTGGCACAGAGAACACACAAATCCCATTAGCAACTCTTAAAAATGAAAAAAAAAAAAATCAGAATTGCCAAGTTATTTAGGTTGCTTTTAAGAACGTTTTCTAGAACTTGATTTAAATTGACACAAGGAGACAGGGGCGGGGGTCCTGACCTTCGAATTCTATGCCCCACTCTAGCCAATGGCTGATTCAGGCACAAATCTACCCTGGCTATATTTAAGATGCTCAATTCTTTAGTATTTGAATAAAGGTCAAAGTTTTTCTTTTTTAAGGGTTTTATAATTGAAGGAAAGAAAAAAGATAAAATCATGAAAATACCATAGATTTCTGAAACGCAGCATTCTCTCTTCTAGACAGAAGTTTATAAACCCTCAGAGAGTCACTGAACAGTCTCTAGCACTATTGCAACACAAAACATACACAAATCATGATTTCCATTTTATATCACTAGGTATTTACCCAAGAACCGACTGTGTACCAATGCTCAGTATATTAGGAGAAATCAAGTATGGGCAGCAGCTGAGCAACAAGGCCCAAAGAGGCAAGCCAGATGATCAACAGGTCAGAGAGAGGAGGCTGGAGCCCCAGGGAATCGCTGTGGAGGAAAGAAGACCTGACCAGATTAAGAGTTGGAAGAAAAAGAGAAAGAGAAATTTGCTCCATGTAGCACCAGCCAGGGATGGCTTGTCAATAATGAGCATGGTGAGTTTCAAAGACATCCAAGATATGGTTCTCACAAAAAAAAAAAGAAAAGAAAGAAAAAGAAAAAGACAGAAAAAAAGGCCAGTAGCAAAAAGCAAGATAGATTGCACAGGTAGAATAGAAACCGATTACCCAGAGCATGGACTGCAAAGCTTCAGTATGAATTTAACCAACAGGAAAGCACAACTGATGTCAGAATATGGGGTTTATTGATGACATTTCTGCAGGTTTTCTCAAGAGACTTTCCAGTGCCCTGAGTGTGGGGATGTCTAAGATAGGTGGTCAGGCAATTGTCAAACTGATTCAGGCTGAGCTAAAGGGGAGGCAATGAATTCAAGATAGTTTATTAGTCTTTAATCTGTAAGATTAATAATCTGTCATCTATAAAATTAAATACAGTGACCGGTTGACGCTAAGAAAGAGAACCCAAAAAAGGCTTTAGGGGAGTTCCCTGGTGGTGTAGTGGTTAGGATCTGGTGCTTTCACCACTGTGGCCCAGCTTCAATCCCTGGTCTGGGAAATGAGATCCTACATCAAGACACTGCATATGGTGGCAAAAAAGGGAAAAAAAGTTTAAGTCCCTTCAGAATGGTTGTATAAATATTGACAGAATCAAGAATTTGGGCAAGGGAGTTCCCGTCGTGGCTCAGTGGTTAAGGAATCCGACTAGGAACCATGAGGTTGCGGGCTTGATCCCTGGCCTTGCTCAGTGGGTTAAGGATCCGGCGTTGCCGTGAGCTGTGGTGAAGGTTGCAGACGCGGCTCGGATCCCACGTTGCTGTGGCTGTGGTGTAGGCCGGCAGCTACAGCTCCGATTAGACCCCTAGCCTGGGAACCTCCATATGCCGCGGGTGCGGCTCTAGATAAAAGGCAAAAGGACAAAAAAAAAAAAGAATTTGGGCAAAAAGAAAATTCACGTATTTTACGTTCACACTCATCTCTCAGGTCATCCTTTAACTGCTCTTTTCTAAGAGTAAAAATAGCCTTCATATTGCTTTATTTTAAAATAAAATTGAAGTTACCTAAGTTTTTCAAAAATTATTCAATCTGCCTCCCAAAAGATTCAATAGAACTCAGTCTTTGTTTCCATGCACAAAAACTAGAACTTTGGGATGCCATCAAAATTTGCTACCAACCCTGATTAAATACCCACAAAATCACATTAATAATGCCAACAATTCCTCAATACATCTTTGTTTAGACATTTATTGTACAAGTGTACCAACAATGTATGCCCAGCACTGTACTAGGTACCACAAAGAATTCAAAAATAAAGAAATAAAATATAGCCCCAATCCCAAGCAATCTTTTAATCTATTCAAGGAATAAGACAAGTACATAAACAAGTACAAAATAAAGCAGAACGTGATCACTGCTGTCTTCAAGGGAGTTATGAGTAAAGTACATAGAAAATCAGCAGACATCAATCACTTCAACCAGCAATCAGGGCCAGGAATACAAGTTCTGCCTCTTGGAAATCACAGAGCATGAATACCGAGTCTCTCCCAAACCATATATCCCCAGATTCTCTGTGCAAATGAAGGGAAAGCACATTCCAGTTTCTCTATTTAAATGCCAAGAAGAGAGCAGAGTCCTATTCAGGGTACCCAACATTGTATATGAGTCATGGAACATGAAACTGGAAACGTAGGCAATGGCCTTTACTACAGTGGGCTTTGATTGGCAGATGAGTGGTTCCTACTATTTTCTACAGGGAAGAACAGCCACTCAAGATTTCTAATGGGCTCTTGGCATGATGGGATATGACTTGTCTCTATTTAGCAAATTCATGTTCCTAAGTACATTGAATCTGGCAGTAATGTACTTGGGACTGGGCCAAGGGAACTGGGAATACAAAAGAGGATTACACAAGTTGAGTACGGGGTAACAGAAGTCATGATTATCTTAAGCGATCTAAGACTGGGACAACAATGATAAATCAACTGGATAATCTAGTATCACATTTTCACCGAATACCCTCTATAATCTAATAAATATGAGTGATAACATGAGAACTTCCATAGCATTTAAACAAATACACACAAGCAGGACACCTCTAGGCTCAAGTTTCTCATTAGAATTCCCAATACCCAAGCTAATTCCAGCCCAAACAATTTTATTACTAATACAATTCTTCTAGTAGAGTATAAATACTGTTTATTGGTTGGAATACTACGCTTTCATGCTTGCTGGCATTCTTCTCTACACCAGGGATTAAACCAAAATATTAAAGTAATCTACTTATTCCTGGTTTTCCTATGTCCAAGGCCACCCCTGTGGTTCTTAATTATAACCCTGAATCAGACTCTTTCAGTCACTACATTCCTAAGATTTTATCCATCTACAAACCCACGATTCATTTTAATTTCAATGTAAATTTGCTGAATCGTATACAGGTAAAACCTCATCACAGTGAACTGAATTGCAATTTAAAAAGTATAGAAAAAAGATCTGACTCTCAAGAGAGATGCCATAGCAATAACATGATTTCCCCAGCTATGGAATTACTACCAATTCTTGAAATGAAAATCATTTCTTTTGAAGGTATTCCATCTTCCAGTAAAAAGCAAATGAAAATTCTCTTTTGCTATTTTCTTCAAGAAATTATCTTTACAGGAGTTCCCATCGTGGCTCAGCAGAAACTAGTCTGACTAGCATCCAGTAGGGCACAGGTTCGATCCCTGGCCTCACTCACTAGGTTAAGGACCTGGCATTGCTGTAAGCTGTGGTGTAGGTCGCAGACACAGCTCAGATCCTGCATTGCTGTGGTTGCGGCACAGGCTAGCTGTTAGAGCTCTGATTCAACCCCTAGCCTGGGAACCTCCATATGCCATGGGTTTGGCCCTAAGATGATTAAAAAAAAAAAAAAGGAAATTACCTTTAAAAAGTGTACTTTGTGTGATAAAGGTGGAATTTTAAGTTGGTTAAAATTAAAAACCATCAGTTACTGAATTTCCCCTATAAAACCAGCAAATATCTGTGTTTTAATAACGACTGGCTTCATGGAAGATGTAGAAGCCATCAGCTGGAATAAGGACCTAACTGACAGAAACTTTCTGGAGGCCCGTCTGACAATATATACCTAAGGCACAAAAAAGTACATACTATTTGATTAAGCAATTCCCTATCTCGGAATTTATCCTACAATTAATGAACAGGATAATATGTAAAAATTTGAGTCTCGGAATTTTCACACAATTTCTATTTATAATTGGAAACTGCCTAAATATCAAATCTATTTAAATGAAGTATGATAATCCATGTAATAGACCAATATGCAGCTATTTTAAATGTGCCACGAAAACTGTCATAACTATTGAAAGATACGTTATAAAATAACTCTGCCACTGTAAAATATACTTACTTGAATTTTTAACATGGAATAAAGGCTGAACAAACAAATTTCAATGGCTTTTCTAGGTTCACAAGTATTTTTAGTTTTTAGTTTTATTTTTATCCATTATTTCTAAGTTTCCTTCAAAAAGTTTTCATATAAGGTGAACGAATACTTTATAGAAAAAAAAAAATAACTACCCTTCACGTGCTTTTTCCCCCCACTCCTCATATCCCCTCCTGAGAAAAACCCACCTAAACTATCAAACGTCCAAAAAAAAAAAAGAACAGGAATATCAACCAAGGTACTACAACAGAAATGCTATTTCTTCATTTTTCCTAGTCATTTTAGAATACTCATTTTCAAAGACTCTGATGCATAAACAATTTCTATAGTTTCTACTGATGTGTTATAATCTCTAGGCATACACTGTGACAAATCCTAATACAAAAAAATAACTTGTATTGCTCATATTTACTACAACAGAAATTAACCTTTAATATTATTTGCTTGTCAAATTTGGATAGGTCCTTATTGAACAAAAGTAAGGCTAATGATTTCTTAAGTTTTGCCTGTTGCATGACAAGAAATAGCAAAAACTTGACACTTCTTTCAGTGCCTTAACCTGAAAAGCTGGTCCTAATGACGCCCCTGGTGGCAAGTAACACTTAATTTTCTTCTATGTCATTGAAAGAATTAGATGTAAAACTCAGGTAAAAGATTAATATTTCACACCCTTAAGCTAAATACTTCAACATGAATATTCATAAAGTTCTACTCTAAGTGAAATCTCATGTGAGTATGTATTTTAAATGTTTGAGTATTTCACGTAGTTCAGAGACTGAGCATTCAATAGAAAAAGCCAAGAGTAGTGTTAACTCTAAAGCTATTAATTTCATGAACTTAAAACCATGGCAAGATGGATCTCTCACACACACACACACAACCATACTCCTACCACCTCTTTCCAAAAGTCTAAACCCGGCATTTTCCTTGGTCATGTCTTATCGGTGCTCAAAGTAAGTGTTAATGATTACTAGGAACAAAAATAATCATTTTCTGAGACTCACGATGACTGACTACGTCCATGTCCTCCGTTAGGTTCCACAGGGACTTGGGAGGGTGGAGGGAAGCAAAGATGGAAAGGAAACAGACAAAACCATTCTTGTACTGGCTGGTTACACTTTACTGTAGCCCCTTGTCACCCATGACTGTAGCAGCCCCTTTACTACAGGGCTCTTGGTCAACATCCCAACTTAGCCTCACCTGTGACAGCATTTCTTTTGGTCTCTGGTGGTACCTTTTCTCAAGGAAAAGTAAACTAAAAGTCATTGTTCAAAGGACTGTTTGAGAATTCTTTGCAGAGAGCCAATGGAACAAAGACTGAAATTATGTAAATATAAGCCAGTCGAAGGTATGGAGGAGAGAACACAGAAATAACTAAGGAAATAAGTATAAAAGTGAAAATAAGTAATGAATTGTCTGGCGAAACAATCCCTGAGCTATCTATGGATTCATGAAAATAGCTATTAAATGCCTTTAAGGTGTAAACACAAAAGCAAACATTCTTTGGTACCTTGAGCAACCAAGTTACAGAATGAACCAATATATATATCGTAGGCCTCGGGTAAACTTACCAGCGCTTCTAGAATTATGTACAGTGCTGCTTTCTGGAAGGATGCCGCCTTGAGTCTCTTTCAATCTGTATGTCCAGATCGACAGATACACCATCTTGAGTTTCCTCCAACATCCAGTACCTGAGACTCACGTTTCCTCTTTTCTCACATGTGGCAAGTCAATACTCAGTGCATATTGTTTCTACCCTCAGCTATCTCAACCATATATTCTGTTACCCTACCTAAAAATTTCTAGGCAATCAAATTGCAGCAATTGACTGAAGGTCAAAGCACAGCCAAAGTAGGTCGAAGCAGAGGGACAAAACAAACACGCCCCCTCTCTGGAGACCCCCTAAACTGCCGAGTTCTGCTGTTCCTGACAAATATGATATATCCATGTGCACCACACACAGAGCAGACAGCTTCATTCTGTTACTATATCAAAGACCCTAGAACAAGAAGAGTGAGCCGACCCAAAATTACAGGGTAACAGATCATAGCACAGGGCCTAAATATGAAAACCTAATTTACCATCATTCAATGAGCATTTCCATATCCAATGCAGGCCCAACTCTGGACATGCCAAGTGAGCCTTCACTCGTCATCCAGCCAGAGATCAAGTGAACGTGTAACGTGATTACACTAGAATAAAGATCAGCACACAAAGAGGACCAGGAGGAAAGTATGGCAGACCACAAAAAAAAAAAAAAAAATGTGATAAGCAAATAAAACTGATGTTTCATTTGGATAATTGTTTTTGGTTTTTTGTTTGTTTGGAAGTTACCAGGATAGGGATCAAATCGGAGCTATAGCTACTGGCCTACACCACAGCCAGAGCCATGTGGGATCCAAACCAAGTCTGCCAACTACACCACAGCTAGCGGCAACATCAGATCCTTAACCCACTGCACAGGGCCAGGAATTAAACACACACCTTCGTGGATGCTAGTCAGGTTTGCTGCCACTAAAGCCATGGGAATTCCAATTATTAATTGCAAAACAAAACAATTTACAAATAAAATCCAAGGTAATTTTAACATACAAAGTGATAGGC
Source organism: Catagonus wagneri (assembly GCA_004024745.2). Lineage (NCBI taxonomy): Eukaryota > Metazoa > Chordata > Mammalia > Artiodactyla > Tayassuidae > Catagonus > Catagonus wagneri. The sequence goes on along the minus strand of PVHT020000012.1, from coordinate 1,259,091 downwards.
TGGGAGAAAGTCAGAAACAGGCTGTTACTCATTTTGTATATGAGTAGTAAGTATAATTTTGACAATGAAGATAAACAAATTTGAATGTGATCATTAACAAACTGCTATAGAAGTCATGTATAGTCCCCAAAACAGACAATGGAATAGGAAAAGTTGAAGGGAAAAAAGTAATAAACTGGCCAAAAAAAGGGGCAGAATGAATAAAGCATAGTAAATTTGAAAAATCTAAGATGGCAGACATAGGACTAAATGTGTCTGATTTTAATACATGTCAGTAAGTTAAATACCAGTTTTAAAAGACAAACTCTCAGGCCGAGTTAAAAAAAATTCAGCTACATACTAAACGAGACATACTTAAAATACATTATCATGGGTAGGATGGAAACAAATCGATGAAAAGATGTCCCAAGTAACAGCAGGTTAAACAAGCTATAAGTTATTTCTTCCTCATGTTATCCTGTCTGCCACGGGGCCTTTTTGCCAGCCTTTAGTTCTGCCTTGCATGGTTTTCCCTCAGATCCTGGTCCAGTAGCCATTTTGTCATTCACTTCTTGGACGACAATTCCCACCCACATGATGACCACTGATATTTAAAGTATATTGAACATCAGATCCTTAACCCAATGTACCAGGTTGGGGACTAAACTGGATGCTGCAGTTTTGTATGTTGCACTATTGTACAAGAGGGTTTTTTTTTTTTTGGCGCTTGTTAGGGTCGCACCCACAGCTTATGGAGTTCGCAAGCTAAGGGTCAAATCTGAACTGTAACTGCCAATCTATGGCACAGTCACAGCAATGCAGGATCCAAGCCATGTCTTTGACCTACACCACAGCTCACGGCAACTCATGGTTACTTGTCAGACTTGTTTCCACTGAGCCACAAAGGGAACCCCTGCAGTCAGATTCTTAACCCGCTGCAACATAGTGGGAACTTCTCTTTTACTAATTTCTTAGGTTGAAGATAGAGGTTTAAAGTGACTGAATTATGACTTTTCTTCTAACATAGGCACTGAGTGCCATAAATTTCCTCTAGGACTGTTCGGTTGTAGTCACAAGTTGTATAAACCTTTCATTTTCATTTAGCTAACATACTTTCACTGAGTTCCCATCGTGTCTCAGCAGAAACAAATCTGACTAGTACCCATGAGGATGCAGGTTGAATCCCTGGCCACTCTCAGTGGGTTAAGTATCCCACATTGCCATGAGCTGTGGTGTAGGTCACAGAAGCGGCTCAGATCCTGCACTGCTGTAGCGTAGGCCAGCAGCTGTAGCTCCAATTCAACCCCTAGCCTGGGAACCTCCATATGCCACAAGTGTGGGGGGAAAAAAAAGAAAAAGAAAAACACTTTATAAATTCCCTGTGATTTCTTCTTTGATGCACAGCTTAGAACCATTTTGTCTTGTGTCCAGATATTTGAATGTTTAATATATTTCAATTACTGATTGCTAAATTAATTCCACTAAAGTCAAAAAGGGTAGCTTGGAGAGTTCTGATGGCCCAGTGGCTTGAGGCTCCTGGTTCTCACTGCTGTGGGCTCTGGTTGCTGCTGTGCAGCGTAGGTTCAATCCCTGGCCCAGGAATTCCCACATACTCCACATACTCCTGTTCTGAAAAAAAACAAACAAAAAAAAAAACACACACACACACCACACACCCAAAAGAATAATAATAATATAGTCTATGTTGTCAAGTATTTCACATACATCCAACAGTAATGTTCATTTTGCTGTTACGCAGTATGTTCTATTACTGTAAATTTGGCTTCTGACCAAAGTCTTCTATGACCTTCTTAAATTTTTTTGGAGGTTCCCAGGCTAAGGGTCAAATCAGAAATACAACTGCCGACCTATGGCATAGCGACAGCAATGCAGGATCCAAGCCGTGTCTTTGACCTACACCACAGCTCATGGCAATGCCACATCCTTAACCCAGTGAGTGAGACCAGGGCTCAAACCCGCAACCTCATGGTTCCTAGTCAGATTCTTTTCCGCTGCGGCACCATAGGAACTCCTGTCCTTCTTAATTTTTGTCTCCTTGTTCTACCAATGATTAAGAGTAAGTGATAAAATCTCCCACTGTGATTGTCCATTTGTATTTCTCCTGAATATCCATCAGTTGTTTGCTTAATATACCTGGAAGATCTGTTACTACGTACATGAACGTTTAGGATTGTTACAGCCTCTTGGTAAATTGATTTCGGTAAATTTTCTTTGTATATATTTCCTCAAAAATCTACTGACCATCCTAAGAAAAAGACAACACAAATTATCATTATCAGGAATGAGAGGTAACATCACTATAGATCCTCCAGAAAGGAAAAGGATAATTAAAAATGTAATCCTCATGCCAATAAATTCAACAACTTAAGTGAATGGACAGAGTCCCTGAAATACCAACCACCAAAGGTCACTCAGGAAGATGTCTATTTAAGAAATTGACTTTTCCTGTTGTAGTTAAAGTCTTGCCCTTAGACAATACTCCAGGCCTCCACAGTTTCACTAGTGAATTGTACCCAACACTTAAGACAGAATTACAATGAATTCTACACAAATTCTTTGGAAATTTGAAGAGGACTCCTTCCCAACACACTTTATGAAGCCATAATTACCTTGAGACCAAAACCAAACAAAGACATTTTAAGAAACAACATCCTTAATGAACATGGACACAAAAATTCTTTAACAGATCAAACAATACATAAAACGCATAACAGCATCATCAAGTAGCTTTTAAGGTTGGGGTGATATTCAAGTATCAACGTTGGGGTAATATTCAACTATCAAGCAGTATAATTCACCATGCTAACAAACAAGGAAAAAAAAAAAACTGTGATCATCTCAGTAGATGGATACAGAACATTTGAAAAAACTTAAGCTACATTCGTAATAAAAACTCTTGTTGGCAAACTAGGATTACAAGAGCATTTTCCTAACCTGATAAAATAAGTAAGGAAAATTTGACAGGATAGTTAAGGTTAGAAGACTGATGAATACTTCAAGATCAGGAACAAGGCAAAGACATCTACCCTCACCACTTCTACTCAACATTATACTGTTAGTTTTTAGCCAGGAAGCCAAAAAAGAAAGCTAAGAAAGAAATACAAGTCATCTAGATCAGAAAGTATAAATGAGAACTATTTGTTCAGAGATAACACTGTCATTTAAACAGGAAATTCAGATTCTATTTTACTTTAAAAAACTAGAATTAGGTCTAACATGATTACAGAATACGTGATCAATATACAAAAGTCAGTCATATTTCTACATACTAGGAAGGGAAAAAACTGGAAAATACATTTCAAGAAGCATTTTCAAGGAGTTCCCATTGTGGCTCAGCAAAAATGAATCCGACTAGTATCCATGAGGATACAGGTTCAATCCCTAGCCACGATCAGTGGGTTAAGGATCCGGCATTGCCTTGAGCTGTGCAGACGAGACTCAGATCTGGCGTTGCTGTGGCTGTGGCGCAGGCCAGTGAGTACAGCTCCAATTCGACCCCAAGCTTGGGAATCTACATATGCCACAAGTACAACCCTAAAGGGACCAAGAAAAAAAAAAGTTATCAATTATCTCAAAGAAACATGGGTATAAAATTAAAAAATATCTATACTACTTTCTGTATACAACAAAACACTGAAAAAATCAAGAATGCATAAATAAGCGAAATGATATACCAAATCAGTATTCTTAAAATGTCAGTTCCCCCAAACTGATTTATAGATTCAGTACAAACCCAAATAAAATTCCAGAAAACATTTTGTAGAAATACAATGAAATAGAATACTGTACCTCACCAGTGTCCAATCATGATGGAGTACCACCATACCACAAGAAAACAGCACTCCTTGGAGAAGTAACTGACTCCGAGTCTTTGACAGGAAGTAAATAAAACCAACTTAACTCTTACTACCCCATATAGCAGTAAAGCTAGCAAAATCTACCGGGGTCATGCCAAAAAGACTCATGTCAATTTTCAGAGCTTCCCGTTGGCCAAACCTGGGATAACTTAAGCTCAAGGGTTGACAGCTTTCAACTATGTTTCAATCCATGAGTTCATGACTAAATTTAAGTAACTGCCCATATTTAAAGCATCACTAGAAATTCACTCATCTTGAAAATGGATGAACTACAGGAATTTATCCTCCATTTTTACCTGAACCAAACCCATGAAGGATAGAGTCTCTAAACAGAAGTGGAGCACTATCTCTTTAAAATGTATACCCCATTAATTAACAAGCTACTTTTAAAGAAAAATTGGAGAAATATGGAATGCCACATCTCAGGCAAAATTGAAATAGGACTAGAACCATTCAAGAAAAATGCAAGGATGCAGTGAATATGACTCACGGTAGGGCTGGGGTTCTCAAATAGAAGGATCAGCTTTAGAGGGAAAAAACTGACACTGCTAGAGAAATATATGAAAAGGTACGAAAAAATGGACGTCCTAAGGGCTATGAAATAAAGTGTCAAATATAAGATGTGTAGTCCACCTGGGTAGTCTAATCACACTGATAGCATTTGTTGTATGTAGTGAGTATGGAAAGAAAAAGCAGAGGGAAGAGGCTAGAGCTTGTTTTTCATACTCTATGGAGTGAGGCAAAGTTCAGATGTCTGTACGTGTTTGTGGATGTGAAACTATCTCTAGTAGACCAAAGGTACTGGAAAGCCGTCACTTGAGACGGATCATCACAGAATACTCCCAAGTAGCTTGGATGAAAACTAACACACTAGAATGGTTGGAGATTCCAGAAGATGCAGAACTAACACACTAGAATGGTTGGAGATTCCAGAAGATGCCAGAAAGAAGCACAGAAGAAACCGTAGACCTGCTGTTCAAGAAATTTTAAGAAAAAGATACCATATATTCCTTCAGCATTTACCCAGAGCCTACCGACTCCCTCAGCAACACCTTGGGGAAGAAAGGGAACCACAACAATTACATAACACTAACAAGGTATATTGCTGTTAAAAAGGGTGCACACGGATATGGAATATATTGACTTCATTCCTCCAAGCTCCAAGAGACGTAGCCATATTGTCAGCTGCATCAGATTCTTAACTGTATTACCGCTGTGCAGTAGCTTACTATTTTGATCCAAAGCTTACAAGAATGAGAGTTATTAGCGTATAATTTTACTGTTATTTCAATATTACATTTTAAAACTTAAAATACACATTCCACCTTATGACATTTTATACAAGAAAAGCCCACTACACCCACAGATGTGCCTACTAGACTACATCATGTCTTCAGAAAAACACATTAGAAAGAACGTGAGCGTTTTATCATCTAAGAAGCGATTTTTTGAAAATGCAGTGACAGAAATTGTAGTCACCTTCCTTTGAACACGTGCTGACTTCTGTTGTCTGTTGTTCTCATTTGTCAGCTTTCTTAGTGTTCCTCTTAATACCATGTCTTTAGTTTTCCCCAAGGAGTATCAGCCATTTCTGGGAGCAAGAGGAAAACTTTGTCAAATCTGTATAATGACCAAAACAGAGTGACTGATTCACTTAATTGAAGCTTTAAGTTATGTAATGTGATGCATATTAGGGACTGTTCACTATGAAAAGGAAACAGTGGGTGGGTGTTCATGTAGGCAGTAAGAACAGAGAACCAACTCTTTGTCTTTGTTTGCTTTATTTTTCTGAAGCTCCAATAATCCACAAGGGATTCCTCACTCAACTCCGTAATAGCCAAAGGGTGATGGGTGGAAAAAGGAAAAAGAAAGTAACAAATACAGAAGCACATATAAAAAGCTTTGCATAGTTTTATAATCATTTTTATAACCTCATAGTAATTTTTATTACTTCATAAAATTGCCACCAATACTGACCTCACCTGTTGGCATCGCAGCAAAGGCGAGCTGTAGCAGGTGTTGCTTATGTTACGGGATGCGCGGTGACAATGTATTCGTTAGATTTTCACAGGTAGCCAACTTTGAATCCATTCTAAAAGCTTAAAAGTGCCCAAATCTATAGTTATGCACTTATTTGATTAACTAGTATACGCAATCTCCTCATGCAGTCTCAAGGATGTGGGTGAAAATCAGCTTCAAGTTACCTGTATACCTGAACAGTCACTTCATTCTTGGCCTATGAAGAAATTACTTCATTACTTAAAAGCTGCTGGGGCTAAGTTCACTGGCTCTTGATGCCTCTCAACTGCTAGAGCTTCAATTTATGCCACGGAATCCAATTTGAGAAGAATCGAACTAAGTGGTAACACTTTTGAGAGCTTCTTTTAAAAATATAGTACAATTCCTATTAACCGATTGAGTTAATGATTGACAGGTTAACTTTCAAACAATTTTTAATGGTCTAAAGGAAGAAAAATAAATTCATATCTTAAACATTTTTACCTTAAAAATGTAAATATACATTCATCAGTAACCTAAAGTTGATGTGTTAAAAGATGGAATACTATTTTTCTTATCTAGGTCCTCCATTTTTATGTGCCAACCAGCAATATACTGTAAACAGTCATTTTTTGGTTATCACCTGAGTGATGTTTGCCTCTTGGTTTCTCTTTTTCATATTCAGCTCCATCTTTTCCTTTTGGCATGTATAAAGTTTTGCATCACTCAAACGTCATTTTCCTATGAATTGTCACCCTAAATCCTTTGCTGTACACCATCCTAAAATATCAGTAAAACACTCGACTTGTTTGAGAACAGCGAATAAACCATGCCATTTTTTTCCCTCTTAAACATTCCTATTTTCTGCAGTGGTTGTCAGGTTCAGACCAGTTTTCTCCAAGATGCAGTAGATGCTCAACTGCCAGCTATTCTACTCCAATATTGTATTATAAATGTAGTATCTTACCAGGTTGGAGACTCAACTCTGCACCACATACATTTTTATCTGCCAGTATTTCCTAAATAATTTTCAAAAATTTAGCAGTTCTATTATTCCATCAACCTTTCACTATTACCTAACCCATCGCTGCCCAGATCAAAGCATTTCTATCTACTAAGGAAAACAAGAGCTTTACCTCCCTACAGTCATCATCATCGGGATCTATGAAGTGATCACAGAGAGTACAGTTTTCTTTAGAAAACCTAAAATCTCACATAAAGCAAGTTCTTTGTAGGGTTCATCTATCCCCTATTTTGTGATCTGTAGTAAACCAGAAAAGAAACAACTCATACGTTTAAGTGCTCTAGGATTTGTAGTTTGGTCAATAACCTCAAGCAGCAATTTTTAAGCTCTAGATCAAGGCTGCAGGCCACTGCTGTGATGGGTTTTTTTTTTTTTTTTGATCTTGATGCACACTCTACTTTCTGCATGATTGTTTTCATAGGCAGTGTCTTACACTTATACTGTTTATCAATATTCTAAAAATATTTACCAATATTTCAATGAATAATTCATTCAGCTTTAGATTACTCAACAGGTTGTTCAACAGCTAATTTCTCCCTTCTACCGCCCACGATCCAAGCCATCTGTTTGCTATGCAATACCAGTTACCACCAAACTTTTGATGTAACAGAAAGACTCTTTCAGTTCAAGTCCACTAACTGGAGTATCACATTATTTTTCTTCCATGAGCTGCAGCTAGGATCCCATCTATGATTTCCATTTACTTTAAGTACATCAAGGATGTAAAAGTATTTGCCAGCAATCTAAGAACACTACTGGCTTTGTGTTACTTTTCTAATGTTAAACACCTAATTTGACAGCATTTTTTACAGTAATTTTGAATATAATTTTCATTAAAACGACTTTATGTACTCACACTGCATTACTTTAACTTTTCAACACAACGCATAATTATAATATCAAGTAAAACCAGCATCAACAGGGAGTTCCCATTATGGTACAGTGGGTTAAGAAGCCAACTACAGTGGCTCAGGTTGCTCCTGAAACATGGGTTTGATACCCAGCCCACTGCACTATATTAAAGGGTCCCATGTTGCCACAGCTACAGCATCAGTCACAGCTGGAGCTCAAATTCAATCCCTGGCCCAGGAACTTTCATATACCGCAGGTTCAGCCATTTAAAAAAAACACCTGGCATAAATAGGCTTGAGAACAGATTGGCATCATATTTAACTCCTATTACTAGAAGTGCCTAAGAATGAAGCCTAATTGACTGCCAACACCCACCGGTGTAGTGCAAACTACTCTACATGCCTTATTAAGGAAGTAATTACATCAGCACCTATTTTTGATACCTCAGTAACTGAACGGTGTCGCCAAAAATGTGACACTCTTCTGAAGCAATCTTGTGCTGGCACCCCAAGTTAAAATCAGGAAGTCACTCAAAAGTTGGGAGCCTAAGCTACAGTATCTAAGAGAAGCCTTAAATACTTGGAACTCAGCCAAAGATAAATTTTTAAAAGGAATGGGCTTGGGCTAAGTCAAACATGTGATGTTTCTCAACTTGTAATATAACCCCACAAAGTCATTATGTAAATGATGCTGGCATTGGAAGTCACAGCTTAAGAAAACCCACGCTTTAGGACTAGATGTTTGAAGAAGAGAAAAAAACCATGCCATGACGTTACTACACCAAGTAAGGCAGTCTAAAATCTCCCATGCAGAGCAGTAAACTAAAGACTACATTTCCTCATAAATAAGGCAAGCAGGGGATAGAAATGGGAAATATTCTTCCTGTTAGGTTACTTCAAGGTTTCTTCATTACACCTCATTAACATTACTAAGTTCCATCACACACCAGGCCCTCTATTTAGTAGCACCTGTGGACTACCTTGTTTATTACCTCACAAAGTGGGTTTCCCGAACGAGAAACTAGCATTTGCCCAGGTGTACAAAGTTAGCAAGAGTTTGGGACGGCTACGTGACTTCAAAGGTCATGATCTTTGAAGCTGCTATCCTGCCCTTCGATAACACTCCAACCTACTCAAAATTTCCTTCTGGCAGCCAAGATGTCTCAGATCACCTCTGACCTTCCTTCTAACATCCAATATACCTCAAATCACCTCTGACGAAAAAAAAAACTTCAAAGCTGGTTCGTACATATCCTCTGATGATTTTCACCTTTGGAGACTTCTAAAAACTCCCTAGTGAGAGTTAACTCTGGGAGGAAGATGGCAGGCACCAAAAAGGCCACAAAACCAACATTCAAATTAAAACAACTGTGTTCCCAAGAGATACCTGTAAGACATTAACCAAGAGAAAAAGAAACATACCTCAGGACTCCTTGACAGCATTAATTATAGCCTATTTTACAGTAATCTTGAATTCATACCTATTCTTAATCATTTCTTCGCTTTAGGCAGTGGTAATCACTATGTTAGCACATTATGCTACCACTTCTGCTTCTGTGGACTTTCTAGAAAACTCAAAAAAGTTTTCTTTCTGGGTTAGTTAACAGTACTTTTCAATTTTACTAAAGCATTTTATAAGGGAAAAATTGACATTAAATATCAGAGAAAAAAACAAAGAAAAGGGTAGCTTTAGGCAAACTTTTTCTCTAGACCACGACAACGCTACGTTTCACCTATCCAACACTGTTACCAAGCAATTAACCCATTTTCCTTTAAGTCTAGATTCAAGAAGTCATTTCTGCATTTTAGCAAGCAAAACTGAGATGGAGGATCCCTAGACTGAAAAATCCTTGGAGGCTGATTCCAGTGAATACAGAGTTAAAAAAAAAAGTTTTTAGCAATGTGATGGTGCCTTAGGGTTCCCCAAAAATCAGATACTAAGATAAAGCTAAAGATAGTTGATTTGAGAAGTGGTCCCAGAAAGTACCAGGAAGAAAAAAGGTAAAGAGCCACCTAAGTGCACCTTAGTGAGCAGATTACCTGACCAACGTCGGGAGCACAGTACTGCTGGAGCCCTCTGAGACACGCCAGGAGACACGGCAACGCACATGCCTTAGAACCGACACACCTCAGTGCTGGTAGGTGGGGCTTTTATATACCAACTCCCAGACCCCATTGGCTGAGGTTGAGCAGGGACCACCTCCACCCTTACAGGCTGCACCTGTGCCCAGCCCAGATGCTTCAGAGCCAGAGAAAGCTCTCAGGTGGCAGATGTTAAGATGAGAAGAAGCTCAGCATACCCAGAACTGACCTCAGCTGCAGGCAAATTTACGTGCACTGACAGAAAATAGGTGCTTCGTGGCTCAGCAGTTAACAAACCCGACTAGGATTCGTGAGGATGAGGGTTCAATCCCTGGCTTCGCTCAGTGGGTTAAGGATCCAGGTTGCCATGAGCTGTAGTGTAGGTCACAGAGGCGGCTCGGATCTGGCACTGTGGCTGTGGTGTAGGACAGCGGCTCCAATTCGACCCCTAGCCTGGGAACGTGCATATGCCATCAGTGCAGCCCTAAAAAAAAATAAAAATAAAAAAAATAAAAAATAAAAAAGCAAAAAATAAAATAAAAAATAAAATTCTGAAACTTGTTATTCTGAAAAACAGGTCTAAAACAAATGGCTTTTTCCCCCCACTAGAAATCAATAGAGACAACTAGAACTGATAGAAGCATGAACAACATAATGCCAATCAGATGGTTTTGCCCAAGGTAATTCACGATAAGCTCAAGGGACTTTCTTTACTAGTGAAGCTCATTAACAATAATAGCAGCGGCAAGTTCATATCTAAGTGGGAAAGTGCCTCACGGGGCAAAAAAACACTAATCTATCGTATGGGGTACTGTGTCGTACTCTCAATATGCTAGAGGTAAGACAAACTGAGAAAGCATTAAATGTATAAACATCACTTCCTCGTTAATTGAACTTCATTTCCCTATTGCCAACCTCTTTTATGGGGGGGTGTTAATGTAAAATCTCCATGAAGCTTTACTCTTTACAGGCATTTACATAGTATAAGAGGTGATTTAGGTGTTTTTATAATAAAATATTTCCTCTGGAAAATAAATCCTAAAAATTTTGTTTTACCCCCAGAAAAAAGTAGTCATTCTATGTTTCTGCAAAATATAATTCATCATTATTAAATTACAAGATTACATGCACAATTAAACTTATTTATTAAACAAGACATATGCCAACAACTTTACAATAATCCTCTAAACCATAATAGCAGATTTTCAACTTTAATAACAACATCATGCAGCTAATACCCAAAGGACTAATTTTAAAAGGAAGGGCACTTAGTAATTGAAACTGAAATTATACAATTAAGCACTTGAGTAATTTAAACATGAACATAAGTGTCCTGGCTGTGCTGCTTTTGGCTTTTAGTCAAATTTACTACTGCTGGTTAGACTTTATCACTCTAATTATTTCTGCTCGTATCAGATCTTGCTAAATAAAAACTGAGAATTATTTGAAATATTTCTTATTCCTGTCTTTTCTGCTTCAGAAATACATTACTATACTCTTCCTTTAATTAAAACTTCACACAGATAATCAATAAGTCTCATGATACTTGTTAAGACTGCATGGAGAGATTGGATTAAGATGGCGGAATAGAAGGACTAGAGCTCAACTTCTCTCCCAAATAACAGCAAAACTACAGCCAAATGCCGAGCAACCTTCAACCAAATGGACTGCAAACTTCCAAAAAAGATACTCTGCTCCAGAAGACACAGCGGAGACCACATCAAGAGGGAGGAGGGGCGATTACGCGATAGAAGCAACCCCATACCTCCCGGGTGGGAAGCCCCACAGACTGGAAAGTAACTGCATCACAGAGACTCAGCTACAGGACTGAGAGTTCTGAGCCTCACGTCAAATCCCCACGCCTGGGGATCGGGCACAGGGAGAAAGAGCCCCCGGAGTATCTGGCATCGAAGGCCAGCGGGGCTTGTGTGCAGGAGCTCCACAGGACTGGGGGAAACAGAGACCCCACTCTTGAAAGGCACACACAGACTTTCACGTGCACCGGGTCCCAGGACAAAGCAGTCTCCAGAGGAATCTGGGTGGAACCTGACTGCAATTCCTGGAGGATCTCCTGGGAAAACAGGGGTGATTGTGGCTTGTTATGGAGGACGAGCAATGGAGGAAAAGCTCTCTGGAACATTCATTAGCCTGCATTTCTTGGGAGGTGGCCATTTCTGGGAAAATCTGGCCCCTCCCATCAGCAATGAGAAGCTCCAGGCCAAACAATAATCCAGGTGGGATCACAGGCCCACCCATCAGTAAACAGGCTGCCTAAAGACCCCTCAGGCACACAGCCAGCCTCTAATCTCATCCAGAGACAAAGCCCCATCCATCAGAGGGAGAGGAATCAACCCCTCCTACCAGTGAGCAGGTATCACTCCCTCCCATCAGGAAGCCTACAGCAAGCCCCCTCCATACCAACTTTAGCCACAGGGGAGGCAAACAC
>PVHT020000012.1:1210264-1222881 GCA_004024745.2 Catagonus wagneri | reverse complement strand
AGGGTTCCCTTTTCTCCACACCCCCTCCAGCATTTGTTGTTTGTGGACTTGTTAATGATGGCCATTCTGACTGGTGTGAGGTGGTATCTCATGGTAGTTTTGATTTGCATTTCTCTAATCACCAATGATGTTGAGCATTTTTTCACGTGCTTGTTGGCCATGTGTATATCTTCTTTGGAGAAATGTCTATTCAGGTCCACTGCCCATTTTTCAATGGGGTTGTTGGCTTTTTTGCAGTTGAGCTGCATCAGTTGTTTATATATTTTAGAGATGAAGCCCTTGTCAGTTGTGTCATTTGAAAAAATTTTCTCCCATTCTGTAAGTTGTCTTTTAGTTTTCTTTTTGGTTTCCCTTGCTGTGCAAAAGCTTCTCAGCTTCATTAGGTCCCACTGGTTTATCTTTGCTCTGATTTCTGTTGCTTTGGGAGACTGACCTGAGAAAACATTAGTAAGGTTGATGTCTGAGTGTGTCTTGCCGATGTTTTTTTCCAGGTGCTACTCCACTTCTGAATGCTCACCTCTAATTGTTCAAAATCTATTTTAAGTAACACTTCCATAAGGCCTTTCCAGACACTTCCTCTTCCTACAGAGGAACCTATCACTCTTCTCTGTGCTGCCACTGCTCCTCAACCTTTATTCCATCCCATCCATGGAACATGCTTACACAGTTCCATCTACCAGCCTCCTTTCACTGAGAGAAAGGAAAGCATCACTTTGGTGTTCTTGGTATTTTAAACACCTACAAGAGCATCTTGCATATAACAGATACTCAATACACCTTAAATTATTTCCTCTTAAAATATATTTATATAATGTATAAATTAATATAGAATATAATCAATAATGTTACAACTGAATCTGATTTTTAGCTTCAAATACATTAATTCTACAAAGATGCTTCCAATATCCCTGATATATTTGAAATGACACCTATCAACATTTTAACTGGTTTTCTTTCCTTGCTGGTGAGTAATTGCCACAACTATAGATATGAGCTCATTTGAAGGAATGAAAAGAGCTCTCCCTAAGATCATTTAATAGACCTATGCATAATTATCAATTTCCTCTTGAAGCTAACATTTGTTAAAAGAAAAGGAAAGATTCTATTAATGATCAAAACACTTGACTTTCTGGACCTATTCCAGTTAATGGGGGAAACTCAGTTCTCTGCTGTTGGGTTACTGCCAGGTGGTCTTTTACCGGGAATCATTCTAAACTTCTAATCACAGTTCAACAACCATTTGCCAAATCATACACAGGTATTGATATCTGCCACTCCACAGTTAAATTGCTTCAAATGTCAATGCAATCAACTCATTAGCAGGCTTGTATCAAGCTTCAGTGTTCACTACCCACTGCTGCATCTCTTTGATTAAGCCATGTATGGACCATATTCCCTGCCTGTCTACCAGGTGATCAGCTCAATAACACCGCTAATATAAAATCATATGAGCAAAAGAATGAAGTGGTAAAAAACCCCTGTGAGCACTCTGGTTCCCACTTATGCAGAATATCAATACACTACAATCTAGCAAGTAAAGCAAATGAAATTTAAAAATTGCTTACAGAATCATTTTCATCGAAAGTCACAGGAGGTCATTAAAAAGCACTGTAATTGCCCCTGAATTATACTTTGCTATCATTCTTCCATTTTCCTCGCTACCTGATATTTTAAATCTTTCTTGCCAACATAAAAACCATAAGCAAACCTGAAGTGTGACTGTCACATGCAGAATCTGAATGTTAGAGGTCAGTACGACTTACTGGTATGCTGGCCCAACTGCTCCAAATTTTATATCTCTTCTGTCCCTCAGTTATTGCCTGACATGATTTAACAACTGTAATTCCTTATTTAACGATGTCAAAGGTTTTTAGGAAATTGACTGTATTTCACCAACGATATATTTCTTCTTGATTACGGAGTGGTTAAAATGATTTTAAACCAAGACAGCAAAATAAAGCAGTAATAAAATCAATAAAAGGTGCTTAAAACATTCCTTCTATTAGGTAATGGCATTTAAAATATCCGTAGCTTGTAATGGCACTTAGGATATGCCCAAAAATCAATGAGCTAAATTACTTATTGAACTAGTTAATTTGAACATTGAGTTTTTTATGTATATTGATAAAATGGGCTACAGAATACTCCTGGCAAGTAGCAATACCACGTTCATGGTCAGATGTCTCCCTCTGCTGGAAAAACAAATTAAATCATTTCCTCCAGTTACAGAACAAAAAGATGAAAAAATTAAAAGATATAACCTTAAAAAGTCTACCACAAGCCTCTGAATCTTAAAAAAGGCTCCAGAAATTCATGGGAATAATACAAAATCATTGCAAGTTTAAAAACATGCACTTTTTAAAAAGTTAGTCATGAACCTGGAACATGGTACTCTATAATCAATATCAATAGCAGATGAGAACCAAAATTTGATTATTTCAGAACTCCATTCCTAATTTTCTAACCATTATCCTAGGGATTTTTTGGCACCTTAGAGTAAGATTCTAAAAGCCTTGACTTCTTTCTCTTTCATGTCAGAGGGGAAAGGGTTTGAATTTTAAAAGAGAAAGTATAAATCTGTGCTCGAGGAAAAGTCTACATTCTTAGTAGTTTAATTTGATCAAAATCAAGTTTGAACTATCTCTGCAAATGAAGGGTTTTGAGAACTCAAAGTATGAATCCACTAAACAGCTTCACATTCCTCTCTCTGCGTGGGATGGTATGAGAGTCTCCAATACTATTATTACCATTATTTTTTTTTTCAAACATCTACTATTTAAAATGCTAAGTACTTTACTGAAAAGACTCTTCACTGCTTTTCAATTTCTCCCCCTGCCAGTGCAGCCCTAAGCAGGTGTTAGACTTCTGAAGAGCTTGCCTCGGGACTTTTAACTCAAACTACAAAGGGGAGCTTCAGAAATTATGATAAAAGGTGTTAAGAGAGAAATGAAGGTGAAGAGGTTATCTGACACTAACCTAAAATTGAACATAGTACCTTTTGAAAAATTATAGCTACCCAGAATATAGCATTTGATTTTGAATGGTTTTATCAATAATAGTCCATATTTTTTTCACTCACATTTCAACGTTTCATTTATATTTGAAACAACAGATATATTTAAAATTACATGCACTGATGGGAAATTCAACCAAAGAGCTTTGCTCTTTCTATATGAGTTCGGTTTTATGTTGTTTTGGTTTTGTAGATAGGGGGACTAAATAGGAATCTTCAGAGAATACTGGGAGTTTTTTGCATGCTAAAAGATCATTGAACGGCACGTTACAGATGCACTGTGTAATATACTACCTAAGTTACACAACACAGCTAACAAGTATATGACACTAAAAAAAAGAAAAAAAAAGGTGACTGAGCTACGGTCCTGGCCTCCACATACCCTAGTACTAAAAAGACACAAGTCAAGTGAATCATTACTGTTGAGCATGATGAGTGGTACAATAAAAATATGCATGAAGTGCTATGGGGATCCAGAGGACAGAGGAACTAACGCTGCCTGAGGAAGGTAAGGAAAACGCCAACAGAAGAAATGACCTTGAGTACGGTTCTTGAGAAAGACCTAGAAATTCTGGCGTTTAAAGGGTCAGAAGCACTTCAGAAAGCAGGAACAGGATGAACACAGAGAAAAGCAAATTCTTTCGGAAACAGATGAAATGGCTGGAGTTTCAGGTGGGTTTGACAGAGGATGAGCACAATAAGTGATGAGGCTCTGAGGGGCTGGTTCAGGCCAACCTAAGAAGGGTCTTAGATACCTTCTTAAACTTCAGACTTTATCTCATAGACATGGGAAAGGTTTTGAAGGATTTTAAGGAAGTAACATCAGCACTTCATACTGGGGGTAAAAAACACCAGCAATGTGGAAGATGGCTTGGAAGTCCTGGCTGGAGGAGGTAAAAGGTACCTGTAGGAACAAACCTGCAGAAATTTGGAAAACTTGAGAGGATGTCAGCGACCATGAAGAATGACCACAAACCCACATCAATGCCCGCTTCTCTTTTGACTTCCAGGTCTAAAAGAAGAAAATTTCATGTCATATGAGCAATTATTAAAAAGACTTTGTACCCTCTCCTGTTCTTACAGAAAGCAAAAAGCTACAGTCTACTGTTGACAAACATTGTTGTATTCTTAAAACACAAAGTATACTAACTTCGAGTTGGTTCAACTTTCCTTGAATTTTTCAGTAGTCTTTCCAGTTGCATAAAATCTTCAATTTCACTAAAGTGCTTTAGCGAAAGGTAAAATTGAAAGGTAAATACAACACTAAAATTAGTAGCTCCATTTGAGATTAAGACTATGGTTGATTTTTTTTCCAACAGTTTTTTTTTTCTTCATGATTTTTTTTTCCATTATAGCTGGTTTACAGTGTTCTGTCAATTTTCTACAGCAAGGTGACCCAGTCACACATACATGTATACATTCTTTTTTTTTACACTATCTTGCTCCATTATAAGTGACCAGATTTAGTTCCCAGCGCTATACAGGAGGATCTCATGGCTTGTCCATTCCAAAGGCAATAGTTTGTATCTATTAACCCCAAATTCCCAGTCCATCCCACTCCCCCTGCTTGGCAACCACAAGTCCCAACAGTAGTTATTTAATATCATTGCCCCAGTTTTTCAAATTAAAAAGTAATGCTTTTTTGATTTATTGTCTTGAAGAAAATAAGGAAAAACATCTCTGTCCTTAAAAAGATGAAAAGCTTCATCTGTCTTCAAACTTCATACTTGTTTGATACTACACTCATAAATCTGCATTCCAAAGGTTAAAAAATGTTTAATTTTACATAGTCATTAAGGGTGGCTCTGAAAAAAATCAGAAACGAAAACCCAAATTGCCTTCAAGAGATTTTAAGACGTCAAAAAGATGAAACTAGTTGTTTGCTTATTTACGTTAACTTAATGAATTCTTTTAAATAAAGCTGAAAGAAGGTGTAACTGAAGGAAAAGGTAAACTCAAAATGAAGGTCTTTGAGGCTCAAACCCAAAGGAGCTCCCAAGGCTAAATCTGGCCTCCTGGGTTTTCTTTTAGAGTCAACTGTTAAAAGTGATCCCTTACCAATTTCAAAGTGTCTTGTTCTAATCACAGCAGCCGCTAACACCGATCCTGAAAGAAAATTAACTCTTCAGATAGGAGATTTCCTAGTCTGTACACCACAGTCTCTTTGGGTTACATCCACGTGCTCCATCGTGGCCTCCTTACAGGCTTTCAAAGCACAATGGAAAATGGTTTTCTAACATATTTGTATCATGCAAAGTTTCCTGTGGAGAGTTCTATTTCCTGGATATAAACTAGAAATTGCTGTAATTTTTCAGTTCATTTTAATTTGCAGTTAAATGAAATATGACGACCACAAGAGGATCAACAATCATGCAGGTATCCAGGGCCGACACATAGGGTTGTCACTTGTGTAAAGCATAAAACGAGGAAAACCTCTTCAAACAAAGTCAATCTTTCTGTAATATTTAGCCTTTTTGAAAAATCAAAATGATCACCAGTACAGTTAGAAAAAGGAATTTTTAAAAAAAGCATTTCCATAAACTAAATATACCCAAAGCAAAAGAAGGATAAAGAAATACTTGGCAAATGCAAAAGATGAACTTTAACTCTTGTTCTGCTGGATGACATAAACTATATACACCAGTTAATAAAAAGAAAAAATTCTTAGAGTCTATCATAATACATAATAATGATGAAGACCCTAAACTCTAATGATAACCACGACTAATATCTGCTGAGTTCCTATTATATTCCAAGAACTATGCTAAGCTCTTTAAATCACAGGACAGACTCATTTTTGCCTGCTAGACATTCATCCCCCTCTTCCAATTACAACAACCTCTTTTTCCTTCCCCACTTCAAGTGGTCATAATTAGCAGATCCATCACAGTTGCACCATTGCAAAACTGATCCTAAACTGGACATTTAGAGAACTCCATTCCCATGGGCACAGTAAGTCAGTTCAGAGAGGCCCCGGTCTCAGCACAAGCAATCAAATTTCATAAACAAAGATTAGGAGTTCAAAGTCTCCCTTGACAGATTTAAACCTGTGACTCTCTGTAGCCAGCAACGTATTTCCCTGCCACTAGCAGGAAATTTGTCCGAAGACAGAATCAAAACATCAAAGGATGCTGAAAGAGCGAAACATCATTGAGACCCTTGGACTTGCCTGCTACATGAGATAATAAATTTCCCTTTGCTTCAGCTGGTTAGAGTTTGGGTTGCACTATTCACAATTAAGAAGGGTCTGGCTAGTGCACACACCTAGAGTTAGCCCACACAGCCAGGTCCCATCGGCTGCTCATGTGTCCACAGTTGACACCAGATGCTGCTACTGGCCCTGGCCCTCACCCCTTCATGTGTGTCTGAAACAGGCCTGTGCCCCAATGCCTGTAGCCAGCCCCTACAGCCAAGCACGTATATACCACAAGATCTGGCCACCACTGCTGCCTACCCTGCTAGACCTGGAGGTACCACTGAGGATTCAACAGATCTTCTAGCTGCTGCAGACCCCTCACAGCTCTCACCAAGGATCATGCAATTGCTGATGTAATGAACTCCAGCAGTCTAAGCCAATAAGACAGAGAACCCTGAACCCAGAGCCACTACTCACCCCCACAGTTAGCACTCTGCATCCCTAGACCCAGGGCCATATACGTTGCAGAGTGCCTTCATTCACAGGTGAAAGTCTTCCCTTTCTGAAGTCAGTCCATAAGTCTGGAAGAGATGACTTCTTCAAAGACAGAGACGTTTTTTGTTTTTTAGCGCTGCACCCAAGGCATAAGGAAGTTCCCAGGCTAGGGGTCAAATCAGAGCTATAGCTACTGGCCTATGCCACAGCCATAGCAACACTGGATCTAAGTCACATTTGCAACCTACACCACAGCTCATGGCAACACCATATCCTTAACACACCGAGCAGGGCCAAGGATCAAACCTGTGTCCTCATGGATACTAGTCAGCTTCATTACCACTGAGCCACTATGGGAACTCCCCTTTTTTTTTTTTCATCTTTTTAGGCCCACACCTGCAGCATATGGAAGTTCCCAGGCTAGGGGTCAAACTGGAGCTGCAGCTGCTGGCCTACTCCACAGCCACAGCAATGCAGGATGTGAGCCACGTCTGCGACCTACACCACAGCTCATGGCAACACTGGATCATTAACCCACCGAGCAAGGCCAGGGATCAAACCTGCATCCTCATGGATACTTGTCAGTCTCATTACCACGGAGCCACAGTGGGAACTCCTCTTTTACACATTTTTTTGTATTGGGTGGCCTGTTTTTTTTTATATTGAGCTTCAGGAGGTGTTTTTATATTTTGGAGATTAATCATCTAATGTAAAAGTCAAAGAATAGGAGTTCGCACTGTGGCACAGTGGATTAAGAATCCATATGCAAGAGTTCTTGTCATGGCTCAGGAGGTTAAGAACCTGACTCAGTGTCTATGAGGATGCGGGTTTGATACCTGGCCTCTCTCAGTCGGTTAAGGATATGGCGTAGCTGCAAGCTGCTAAGCAGATCACAGATGCTGCTCAGATCTGGCATTGCTGTGGCTGTGGCATAGGTCGGGAGCTGCAGCTCTGATACGACTCCTAGCCCAGGAACTTCAATATGCCACAGGTGTGGCCCCTAAAAAAAAAGGGGGGGGGAATACAGCTTCAATGGCTTGGGTCACTGTGGTGGAGGCATGGGTTTGGTCCCTGGCCCGGGGCAGTGGGATAAAGGATCTGAAGGACCTGGCATTGCCACAGCTGTGGTATAGAATTCAACCCCTGGCCCAGGAACTTCCATATGCTGTGGAATAGAATAATTAGCTAATGAATAGACAATATAAAAAGATGTAAACTGTGGCATCAAAAACATAAATCGTGTGTAGGGGGATTAAAAGGATAGTTTACATGTGATTGAAGCTGTTATCAGCCTAAAACAAACTGTTATAAGTTGTTTTATTTAAGCCTCGTGGTAACCACAAAGCAAAAATCTACAGCAGACACAGAAAAGATCAAGAGAAAGGAATCAAAGAATGGTCTAAATAATATGGGTACATTAAAAGTATAATATCATCCAATTCTACAGATGAGGAAACAGAAGTTGTTAAAATGCACAGGTCTGTCTGCTTGGGGAGCTGGCACAATTAACCACTGTTTTTCTGCCATGCTAATGTGACAACCTATTTCCAGTAATTTCTGCTAAAAAACAACAACTACAGAAAAATTGGGAAACCCAGAAGAGAAAAAAAAAAACAAAAAGAAATATACTACTCAGTGTTACCAAAGACAAAAACTGTTAGAAATTTTATTTCTTTCCTTCCAGGCTTTTTTTCTGAAGCATTATCTAATAATATTTCATATTAATACTTGAGTATTCACAGAGTAGTCTTAAAACTAGTACTTCATATTTCTTACTTTTTAAGAAACTCACATTACTAGACATTATGAGGCAACACAAAACTCTTTTTTAAAGAGGTTAAATTGCTAGCGGAAGGCAGTAGACAAACTGAGGGCCATGTTTGCAAACCAGCCTATATTTACACATACAGGCTTACTCAAAAGTAAGGAAACATTAAAAACATCCAGAATCAACTGAAAGGTCAGCACAGTTTGTATAAGATCTCTTACCAATACAAATGTTAATTTACCTACCTTTTGGAAAGAATCAAAAGTAAAACACAAATTATTAAAGTTTCTAAAAACATGGCTTTGAGAATTTGATTCATGCAACAAGTGTTTATTATTGGGGGCTATTACGTGCCTGGCACTAATCCACTTTGAGATACAAACGTGTATAGAACAAAATCTCTATCCTCTTGAGCATCTCATTCTATGGTGGGAGCCTGAAAACAAACAAGGACTAAATAATAACAGACTCTGAGCCAAATGCTTGCACCTAACTGTCCTGGGGGCCAAGGTCTTCACAAAGGTTCTTGAACTAAAACTCAAAGGACAACTTAGAGGTTCCATAAGCAAACAAAGGGAAGGATACCACAGACTGAGAGAAAAATATATGCAGTCACCAAAACGTGAGTGAGCACAGCACAGTGGAGAAATCACCACTCCGGTTGGTGTTTATGAGATATGTAAAGAAACTGGAAGAGCAGGCAGGTGCCAGACAGTGATGAGCCTCTTAAGCCATTTGCAGGACCGATTAACCAATTAGATTTCTGTGAAAAAGGAATGGAAAATCTAGAATAACACCCAAATTTCTGACTAGGCCACTAAGTTTCTGACATAGTAGCTGCTAAGCTCCTACAGAAGCAAAAGCAAACCTGGGAAGAAAACTGGCAAGTTCAAGTCTGCCCTGTTCAACTTGAGATGCTTATGGGACATAGGACAGTCAAAGAGAGAGATCCTATAGACAGAAGTCTGCCCTGATCTGGAATTCAGCAAAGAGTTTTAGGCTTAAGGTTTTGTGTTTTTTGTTTTGTTTGTTTGTTTTTTTGGCGGGGTTGGGGGGCGGTTGGCCACACTTGCAGCATGTGGAAGTCCCCAGGTCAGGGATGGAACCCATGCCACAGTTGCAACCTGTGTGCCACAGCTGCAGCAATGCCAAATCCTTAACCCACTGCACCACAAGCGAACTTCCTTAAGGTATTTTTTTAAGTTCAGGTATAGAAGATTTACAGTGTTGTGTTAGTTTCTGCTATACAGCAAAGCGATTCAGAGAGAGAGAGATATGTGTATGTGTGTGTACATATATTTTTTCAAATTATTTTCCATTATTTTTTATTACAGAATATTGAACACATTTCCCCGTCCTAGGATGTTGTTTATCTATTTTATATGTAGCAGTTTGTATCTGTCTACCTCAAACTCCTAATTTATCCCTTCCCCCAACTCCCTTTTGGTAACCATAAGTTTGTTTTCTCTGTGAGTCTGTTTCTGTTTTAAAAATAAGTTCATTTGCATATTTTAGTTTCCACAAATAAGTGATATGTGATATCTGTCCTTTTTGTTCTCACTTACTTCACTTAGTATGGTAATCTCTATTTTCATCCAGGTTGCTACAAATGGCATTATTTCAATCTTTTTATGGCTGAGTAGTATTCCATATATATATAAATCACATCTTCTTTATCCATTCATCTGTCAATGGACATTTAGGTTGCTTCCATATCTTGGCTATTGTGAATAGTGCTGCTATGAACACAGGGGTGAGTCTATCTTTCCCAATTAGAGTTCCCCGGATATACACCCAGGAGTGGGACTGCTGGACAATATGGCAACTCTATTTTTAGTTTCTTAAGGAAATTCCATACTGTTTTTCATAGTTAATGCACTCCATCCCCACCAACAGTGTAGAAGGGTTCCCTTTTCTCCACACCTTCTCCAGAATTTATTATTTGTAGAAGATGGCTATTCTGACTGGAGTGAAGTGATACCTCATTTTAGTTTTGATTTGCATTTCTCTAATAATTACCAAAGGTGAGAATGTTTTCATATACCTATTGGCCATCTGTATGCCTTCTGTAGAGAAATGTCTATTTAGGTCTTCTGCCCATTTTTTGATTGGGTTCTTTGTTATTGAGTTGTATGTGCTTTTACATATTTTGGAATTTAAGCCCTTGTTGGTCACATCGTTTCCAAATATTCCCGGCCCATAGGTTGTCTTTTCATTTGGTTTACGGTTTCCTTTGCTTTGCAAAAGCTTATAAATTTGATTAGGTCCAATTTGTTTACTTTTGCTTTTATTTCTATTCCCTTGGGAGACTGATTTAAGAAAACATTGCTAAGATTTATGTTGAAGAATGTTTTGCCTATGTTTCCTTCTAAGAGTTTTATGGTGTCATGTCTTATATTTAAGTCATTAAGATTTAAAGTATTTTAATAAAACTATCATCAGCCAGATTATACATGACTAGAGAAAATCTAGTCATATTCTAGAGAGAATCTAGTCAATTCTAGAGAGAATCTAGTCAATTCTAGAGAGAATTTTGTAAATTCTCAGCAACTGAACTAAATATTTCACAGAAATTACAGGGTTTTTTTTCCCCCCTAGGGTGGCTCAACCAAGTTTTCCACAGAAACTAAGATTAAGACATTTTTTTTCCTTCACACTCAAGATAAGCTACACTGGTTTCCATACAGTCTTCATTAAGGAAAGGAAAGAGCAGGGTTTGGGGGTTATAGTACCTACTGACTGAGGAATCAATTAACTCACTTTTATTTTGGCCCTCAAATGTACTAGAAACCTGTACTCTAATTTTTTGTCTATATCTATCCTTCCCTCACAAGCCTCCACATGCTGATTAACACGGGAAAAATAACCTTTAAAAAATAGAATGTCCAAACTAGTTTAAGTTAAATAGTCCCTTTAGAATAGTTTCCGTCACATAGCTGGTTTTCTCCCAAACTCCTTTTTCTCCCTAGGGATCACTGGCCTAGGTGATCCCTAGGGAGATGGGGGGGTGTACATGACTTGGTTGCAATGAAAAAAATGGTCCTATTCCTCATACTGGCCCTTGGATGTGTTCTGATTAGTGTCTGCTGGTCTTTGAAACAATGTCTCTTAGAGCCTGGTTGCTGGCCTCCAAAGTCCACCCCATGACTGGTGCACCGGGGACAACTTCTCAAGGCTAGGCTGCTCTAAGAGAGCTCCCAGGCAAACTGGCCTTAACTCAGCAACTCTGAGGTATAACTATGACTGTGGTGAGGAGTAAATCAGGCATCCTGTGCTGTGGGATTTAGTGCAGAGCACAGATCTCCCCTGACTGTAGTCATCTCCCTTTGCCATTTATAGGTTCTGGCCACGCCACACCAGAACCAATGGTGTTGCTGTGCTCAGGCAGTCAAATCGGAAAGCCTTCATATTCTACTTTCCTCACTGTGATGTCAAATCAATGTGGCTGTGACCAGGTAAATACACGGCAACCTAAGATCTTCCTGAGGCCCAAACAAGGTGACCAAAACTCCTTCCTGCCCTCTAGTACCCTCAATCATCCATCACACCTCTGGCTTGCTGAGACAATGAGACAAAGCCCAAAGAAAGGTAAGCACTTACATCTGACCATCTTCTTCCTTCCCTTTCCCTGGGAGGAAAAGGAGTGGGGTTTTCTTTTGCCTCCCTTACATCGTATCTTCATTCTTCTTGAATCTGGCAAAGCCTTAGTGGAGGACACTATGAACTGAAATCTCTAAGCTAGGATGGAAACAAGGAGAAAAAAGGATTCAGAAACAAGGAGAATAAAAAATTCAGAAAAATCATCTCTCAAGGCAATGCCCTGGCTTGGAAAGGTATTAACTTATGAATAACTCGATTTTGCACGTCAGAAGCTAAGTATCATCTCTTTCTCTCTGATTTGCTTCTAAGAAGAAGTAAAAAAGACCCATACCCTCCCCACCAATGGATGCCTCCCCCAAACCAGAGCAAATGTTTTGTATGGGAAAGGTAAAAGACAGGAAGGACATTAATAACTTTCCAAAGATTACCTTCATTGCACATATACAATAGCTTCCATTGAAGAAGAGATAGATAATTTAACATAATTACATTCTAATGCATATAGTCACATTTATACCTCTATAATGCTTTTTGCCTTTATACATATGACCTCTAAAAATCTTACTTTTGGAGTTCCCATTGTGGTTCAGTGGGTTAAGAACCCA
>PVHT020000012.1:1194241-1209264 GCA_004024745.2 Catagonus wagneri | reverse complement strand
AAAAAAAAAAAAAAAAAGGATCCCACACAGCCACAGACTGTAGTGTCGGTTGCAGATGTGGCTCAGCTCAGGCATTGCTATGGCTGTGGTGTTGGCCTACAGCTCTGATTCGACCCCTAGCCCGGGAACTTCCATATGCCACAGATGCAGCCCTAAAAAGAAAAAAAGGAAAAAGCTAAAAATCTTACTGTTCCATATTCATGTATGTCATCAACTTTAAGTAGTAAAGTACTAGAATTTTAAAAATTATTTTCTTACTTTTATTATGAGATAATAAAGAAAACTTAAAAGACTCCTCTTACAAAAAAAAAATTTTTTTTTTCTTTTTAGAGCCACACCTGCGGCATATGGAGGTTCCCAGGCTAGGGGTCGAATTGGAGCTGCAGTTGTGGACCTTCACCATGGCCACAGCAACATCAGATTCAATTCTTGTCTGTGACCTACACCACAGCTCATGGCAACACCGGATCCTTAACCCTCCAAGGGATGCCAGGGATCAAACCTGCATCCTAATGGATACTAGTTAGATTCATTTCCGCTGAGCCTCGATGGGAACTCCAAGAAAAAAAAATTTTTTAATGACCAACACAGGCCTTAAGCTACAGATATAATTTGTAATAGGCAGGGAGATATTTTTAGACAGTCCTTGTTGAAAACATAATACCATCATACATATATATAAAACCAGTGTTTCACTGCCCATGGCATTCTACTTGTTCCAGCAAGACTCCCAGGACTTTACTAAGTTTCTCTTACCTCAAATGTATCTCAGAACCCCAGGGATATGGTACACACATTAAAGCAATGCGCCTGAAGCATCCTTGGTTTTTTCCTGCTCTAGCCTCTGTCCGTTTTAGGTCTCAACAGCCTCCCAGGCCTATGGACACTGCTAGACACTACAAATTCCTACAGACCACAGTCTCCTACCATCACTGCTGTTCAAGTACTAGTGCCCCAAAGGGCCAAAAGTACAACATGAACAAAAAGGCTTCTCCCCATGCTTTTGGCTTACACTCTTTCAGAGAAATATCATGAGCAGTGCTATTACTCATGCCAAAATTTCTCACAAAGTTTTTATGAAATAGCTCTTTCAATTTTCTCCTAACACTAAGGAGATAAGTGTTATCCTCCAGTGATAAAGGGAGGTAAAAGGTGTTTAAAAACAGGATAAATAACTAAATAATTCAAGTTGCTTAAGTATTTTTTGTTGTTGTTGACAGAAACAGCAACTTAAAGTCAGGCAACTAAATAAAAAAATTGTATGGATTTTAAGTCATTTGCCTCCTTCTGCAAATAACCTTTAAGTCCTCTTCTCCTACTTTTCCCCTTTTAGTCTTTTTTTCTTTCCCAGCTAAAAATGAAAACACATTTTCTTCCTGCTTCCCATCTTTCAATCTTTTTGCAAGTTTTTACTTGAAAATCAACCTGAATAAAATGATCTGACTCCGGGCACACAATGCATTATTCTAGCCCTCGTCAAATGGTAAGTAATATAAAGTTCTGTGGGAAAACACAGGTTGATTATTTGCTAAGCATCTATAGTAAAGACTAAGGAGAAATTCCCTGACAATACAATAATAAGATAAACTAACACATCTACCTTAAGGGAATGCCCTAATGCCGGAGAGTTAAATTTAGTTCCTCTAGGAAATTGTAGCGGACTCTGACTAGAAGCAAAGGTCAACATTTGCTGAACGGTGGAACTACTACGTATCACTATTCACATTTTTCCTCAGTGTTTTCTCTAGATTTCAGATGAAGGAAGGGAGCTGGGAAGGCACGAAGCGAAAAGCCACCGCGGGTAACGGTACAACCCAAACACCAGGAGGTCAACCTCTAACGTCTCCAGTGTCGCGTTAGCTTTCAAGACCCGGTAAACTCTCAGCCGCTCTGGGAACTTGCCCTCCTCAGGCTGGCGGCGCGAGCGACAGCCCCGGCCCGGCGCGCGCAGCACCCTGGGAGCGGAAGTAGGGACCGCGCGGCCGCGACCCAGACGGAAGAGGAGGAGCCGGGCCTGGAGGATCTCAAAGAGTTGCTGCCGCTCTGCCTGCCGGCGTTTGCGGGTCGCGGGGAGCAGGGCCTGGCGGGCGGGGTGTGTCGCGATGCCGGAGCTGGCGGTGCAGAAAGTGGTGGTCCATCCCCTGGTGCTGCTCAGTGTGGTGGATCATTTCAATCGGTGAGCGGGCGACACGGGGCGGCCTACCGTGGCCGGTGGCGCCGCCGTTGCTGAGTCACGGGCGCGCTGGGGACGGCGCGGCGGCCGCGGGGGCGGTGATGGACCAGGAGGGCCCTGAGTCGCCGAGGGTCCCAGACCAGCCTCCTTTCACGAAGCCCAAGTCACCTGGCATTGTCTCCCACGCTGGCCAGCCGACGCTCCGGGAACTCGGCTGCTGGTTCCTTTTACCTAGTCCGTACGATGCCAGAGTCTGGGAAGCTTCTCTTGGCCTTGATCCCCAGGCCTCGTGCCCGTCTGTCACTTCGTGTGCCCCCTTTTGCCAAAAAGACTTGATTCTCGTAGAAAAGCCTTTCAGACTCGCGCTTTTTGCCTCTGAAGGCTGTCAGCGAAATTCTGGTCTCAGCTCCCGGAAAGGCTCGTTGGAAGAACTCTGGTTTTAACTTGTTAAAGTTTCGAAGTAGGAATCTTGTTTGACGACAGGTTAAAACGTAGATGATGTGTCAGGTCTGTTTTGGGTTTTGTTTTTAATGAGACCAGTTGGAGATTTTGGTATTAATGAATAAGGTAACATCCCACAGATGTTTCTTCCGACTTCGCTTGCTTGTTGCGAGCTATTAGTCTCGCTGGACCTGTTACACATGTTCAGAAGTTTTTCAGATAATTACTTGAATTGGAAAACTGCAAGACCCAGATGGGAGCATCTGCTGTAAAGTCAGAATTGCTGGGTGCTCATCCTCTTGCAGCTTGGTTTGTACAGCTTCTGCAAAACTGAAGACCCCTGTGAGGTTAAGGGTCCCCGGTACAGTTCCGTTGCTTTGTAGGAGCTTTAGCCTAACAGGATATGCAAGCTTTCGCACTTAGAATGTTTTTCTCCTGTAGAATACCAGAGGTGCTAGGGGGGGCAGGCATCATTTCAGTTCTATTCTGCAAGTTCAACAAACACTTCCTAAGGGCCTAGTGCTGGCAGACACTGAGCTGCTACCTCAGGTAACAGTTGTAGTGTTTTTAAGAACGCAAATGGATTTTTGTAGATCAGAAGAAAAGAGCATGGGTGTGGAAGTTTCCTTTAAGCATAGATTTCCAAAAAAAAATCAGAACCACCAGAATACAAAATCCTTAACTTTGTTTCATCCAAACCCTAAATATAGTAAGCATTTATAAATTTGCCAAACCGTATGTTTAGATAAATACAGTTAAATCATTGTGAAACCAGCAGCTGTTAAGGAATTGGACTTCATTTCACAGTGGCTTTTGTCTCTGCTTTGAACACAGAATTGTATTGTTTCTGTATGTCACATTTGTTAATGGTTAAAGAAGAACTCTATGTGAAAACCAATGAAATTAGGTTATGTCAGCAACACAATTGTAGTTCCTTAGGACAGACGGAATCACTGACGAGGTTTGATAGGGAGAAATCTGAAATAGTCTTTCTCATTCATTGAGCCCTCCCACTGGCATGATTAGTCACCAGCTCACTTCCAACTTCTGCCTAATTAAGCCATTCAGATAGACCACAAATGGCACACAAATGTCTCTGGATCAGAATGGTTTTCTGAGCCTCTAGTTGATACAAAGAATTAAAACATCTAGTGGAACTTGTTGACAGAATAAATGGTCCAGAGAAGAGTTGGCAAGCTGGACCATAAAACTGGCTCTACTTTAGCATCTTTATCCCTGAAAAGATCTGAGAATAGAGATGGGGAAAGTTTAAAAGAGAAAGAAAGATAAGCTGCAAAGAAAAATTGAAGTTAAATATGGTAACATTAATGTGTTACTAAACACCAACTATATAACAGTTAAAACACTAAGATCTGGGGAGTTTTCATTTTCTTCATTTTAAATGCCTGTAAATGTTTGAGATTTTTTTCCAGGCATGTATTAATTTGCAGTCAGGCCTGAGTAAAGCTGCCAGTGTACAAAGTTCGTGAATTACCCATTATACTCATTAGAAATTAATTATTAAGGACTAAACTATTACTTCTGTTTACTGGGATTAGTTCTCAGCTAAGCCAAATTTTATGTGTACCACTGATATTTCCTGTTGGGTATCTTATCGTTGGGTCCACTTCTCTCTGTGCTTATCCAGACTGACCTTCTGTTTTCTCATTCAGAATAGGCAAGGTTGGAAACCAGAAGCGTGTTGTTGGTGTGCTTTTGGGGTCATGGCAAAAGAAAGTACTCGATGTGTCCAACAGTTTTGCAGGTAAAAGAAAAATTTGTCGATTATAACTCAATTTAAAAAAAAAGTTTTCCTTTTTTCTGCATCTCTTTAAAATGTCGATTAACTTTTTTTTATAACTTAATGAATTTTATTTCAATTATAGGTGTACAAAAATCATCACAAGTCAATTTGATAGATTTTGTGTCCCAAACCCACAGTGGTCAATTAACTTTTAAAAGAGAGAAACTTGTGGTCTCCATTTTTTACTACAACCAGAAGATTCTGTTTCAGAATTTTAAATTAGTTAAAATACCTTAAAGTTTTAAATTAGTTTAAATTTTAGTTTAAAGACTAAACTGGATAGTAAATATTTTTAAACTTGCAGGCCATATGGTCTCCATTTCAGCTGCCCACTTCTTCTTATATGACAGGAAAGCAACTATAGACAGTACATAGACAAACTACTAGCTGTTTTGTAGTAAAACAATTAAAATAGGCAGCTAGGAATAGAAAATAAAAATTAAAAATAAATAGGCAGCTGGTGTAGTTTGTGAAGCCCTGCACTAAACTATTCACCATGGTCAATAGCAAGAGGGAGATAAAGACCTTTCTTTCACTCTGTTTCATGAATCTTTACAAGAATGTACCCATATATTTTACAATTAAAGCAACAGTAATAACAAAACAATTGCTGGCTCAGCTGCTAGACTAGAGGTCACTAACTCCAGTGTCTAAAAGGATTAGGCAGTAATGTAATTTGCCAGACAGGAAATATTAAGAAGTGATGGGGTTTTTGCAAACTGAAGAATGTATGTCCTTTTCAAAGGGGACAGACTCTGTCTGGCTTTAGCCAGTTGTTGTCAGGTCTTCCAGTTTTTCAGGAGAACCTGCAAGTCTGGATTTTTATGTGTAATTTCCCAGTTTTCCCTAACACTGACACAAATAATTAATACTGTGTTGGACAAACCAAAAACATGGATCAGGTCATGCCTAGGTGTCCAAAGTTGTGATTTGTGCCCTTAGAGTTCTAACAACCTATTTTTTTTCTCCTCTAGTCCCTTTTGATGAAGATGACAAAGATGATTCTGTCTGGTTTTTAGACCATGATTATTTGGAAAACATGTATGGCATGTTTAAGAAGGTCAATGGTAGGTGGCAGTGTGGCACTGGTTGTGTGTGTCTGTGTGTGTAAATGTACATGTGTGCCCCTAAGGCCTTTTCTCAATATTCACTTTGCTTTGTTTAATGTCAGAGGCCCTTTTGTGTGACTATACCAGGTAAGACTAGTGGTAGTAGAGGAATGAAGCAGAATAAATGAGAAAGAAGAGTATCAATTTAAGGCCAGCTAGACCACCTAGGTTTCAGGGGAGAGAGCTAGCCCTCTGCAGCAGAAAAGCAAAGAATGTTCAAATAAAAGCCATCTGCCCCTTGAGCTTTAGTACCACCAAGGTAAATCTCTCTCTTTCACATGTATTGTTTTCATTTTATTTCATTACAGCAACCACATTGCTTTGGAAAATTTATTCCCACAACACTCAGAGGTTCAATCTATGTGACAGGGGCTTGCATTTGTGTATATATTGCCTTGGAATTGTTTTCTAGTTGTTTCATGTATGATTAGTCTCTTAAACTCGTCTGAGATGTGGATGTCTCTAGATTTCCCTTGCTGCTTCTTTTCTGAGAATCCTGTTTTGGAGGTTTGGTTTGGTTTTTTAGGGCCTCACCCTTGGCATACGGAAGTTCCCAGGCTAGGGGTCGAATCGGAGCTGCAGCTGCTGGCCTACACCACAGCTCACTGCAACACCAAATCTCCGACCCACTGAGCAACGCCAGGGATCGAACCCATATCCTCATGAATACCAGTCAGATTCATTTCCGCTCTGCCACAATAGGAACTCCCTGTTTCTGGGTTTTAGATGTCCTAAGTGTGTCAAGGTTTAGAAGAAGGTAGAGAACATAATTGCTGGAGTTCTTAACCATTTTGGAGGGAAATACATAGATCTCTATGTAACAATTTAAAGCCACTAAATTTTTCCTTCCCAGCCAGAGAAAGAATAGTTGGGTGGTACCACACAGGCCCTAAACTACACAAGAACGACATCGCCATCAATGAGCTCATGAAGAGATACTGCCCTAACTCTGTAAGTGCACTCTGTCTTTAACTCTTAATATTCTTTGCCAGCTTATTCAAGTAGAAGAGCATCCTGGGAAGCATTTGGTTAGCAAATGATTTCACCACTTCTTTATAAGCTTGTTGTGTTAATTTGTATTGTTTTGTGTAGTATACAGTAACCTAAAGAATTTAGTAAATTACAGCAACATCTGCTAAGTGCCAGCTGTATAGGTTATCATCTTTGTCTTCGAAGGGTGGGGCTGGGGTTAAAATGTTGGCTGTCTTGACTCTCATTTCCTTCTGCTTGAGAACCATACTATACTACCTCTCAGCTGGTTAATGTTGAGGAGTAGAGCAAATGATAAGATGATCTGAAATGTAAAGTCACTTTTTCTGGAAATTGTGGCTCATATCTGGTTGAGTGAATGAACAAGCTTCAGTAATCATCAGAATGGTTGCAGTTATGCCTTACGTGCTCTGCATGAGGTACTGTATTTACTAAGATATGTTTTTCTGCCAGGTATTGGTCATCATTGACGTGAAACCGAAAGACCTGGGCCTGCCCACAGAAGCGTATATTTCGGTGGAAGAAGTTCATGATGTAAGTCATCTTGCTGTGAGCCTAGGAGATTAGATTTGCTTCTTTTAAGACAGTTGGGTTTCTTTTTCCATTTTCAAGCAGCAAATACTTTATAACAAAACGTTATTTCATTCCTGTCAACAGTTTGGTATTTATGCTTTTTTCTCCTTGAGTGTTTGAATCACCAAATTTTAGAAATAGGACCGTAGAAGGCTAGAGTCCCCTTTTACAAATGAAATTGAGGCCAAAGAAATCAAATGATTGCCAGGAGGTGTTCTCAGCAACATAAATGCAAAACTTGGGGAGCTTGGTCTTAATCTAATGCAGTTTCCACTGTTGGTCCCTCTGGCAACCTTCTCCTTGAAGATTTTTCAGTCCCTGTCGACTAGATCCTGGGTTTTCAATAGAGTGAGTCAGAGCTGCCAGGAGCTCAATGGCAAGACCCGTCTGTGTGATTTGACACCTAAATAGTCAGCTCCATGGCATTCCATGCCAGCTGTGTGGTCTCTTAGCTTGTGCTTTGGGTGTAGACATGAAGAGCTGCCAGAATAGCTTCTATTTCCAGGAAAACTGAACTCAAATTCTAGGATAAGATTTAATGCGTGTTTTGTTGCAAGTGTAAAATATTTGCACTTAGGATGTGCAAAGTGCTCAGTCTTGAATTTCCAAAGTCAAGTTAGAGTAATATACTAAAGGCTGTCTCTCTTATACATATATTCCATTTTTAGACCTGGAAAAGGCTATTTTTCCTTTTTCTTTTTTTTTTTTTCTTTAGGGCCACACCCACCTCATATAGAAGTTCCCAGGCTAGGGGTCGAATCGGAACTACAACTGCCACCCTACACCACAGCCACAACAACACTAGATCCAAGGTACATCTGCAGCCTACGTCACAGCTGGTGGCACCCCAGATCCTTTAATCCACTGAGCAAGGCCAAGGATCGAAACTGCATCCTCATGGATACTAGTCAGGTTCTTAATCCACTGAGCCATGACAGGAACTCCTAGGAAAAGGCTGTGTTAAGTTAACTCCCTGCAAATGTTCCTTGCACTGAACTCTGTCCTCCTGGCTCTCTTTGCCTTGCTACCAGGGAGCTTAGATCCAAATTTATTGCCTAGTTGCAATAAGCCTTTCATTCCTGGTTTGATAGAGTTGTTTTAAGTTAAATTTTACCCTGCCTCTTTCAAAAAGGAATTCAAGGCTGCTTACACATGCACACATGTGTTTGCACACACACACACACACCAATGAAACAAGATTTTTTTAAATAGAGAATGGAAGGGTCATGTTATAAGATGAAGCCAGAGAAAAGTAGGTACCTAAGAGACATGCCATGAAGTCCTGCAAGATTTTCCAAGGCGCTGATGATCCTAGCATAAAGCCAAGAGGAGAATGCCATTTGCAAGATTCACACTGTAAAATAACAACAGACAGTGTTTTTACCACTTACTGAAAGGGAAGTGATTTTCCCAAGATCTCACAGCTCTCTTATCATGTACATGGCAGAGCCAGGCTTTGAATCTAAACAGCCTGGCTAGAGTCTGTGCACTCACCACTGTGCTGTCCCGCCTTGCAAACATTTTACAACCTTTCCAGGAGCTGTACAGCCTCTTTTGACACTAGAGCTGAACACTTTCCTGAGTCCCATCAAGAAATCACTAGATGGGAGTTCCCGATGTGGTGCAGTGGAAACGAATCCAGCTAGTATCCATGAGGATGCAGGTTCGATCCCTGGCCTTGCTCATGGGTCGGAGATCCGGCGTTGCCATGAGCTGTGGTGTAGGTCGCAGACTTGGCTCAGAGCCCAAGTTGCTGTGGCTGAGGTATAGGCCAGCAGCTGTAGCTCCAATTCGACCCCTAGCCTGCGAACCTTCATATGCTGTAGGTACGGCCCTAAAAAGCAAAAAAAAAAAAAAAAAGAAAAAGAAAAAGAAGAAGAAAGAAAGAAATCACTGAGTGTGATATAGTGTCCCACATCCATTAATGGGCGCCCAGAAAGCCAGTTATTCTAAGTGCACTGTTTTTGTGCTCTGATCATTGGACCCAAGGAACAGTAGATGGCTAAAAGTTATCTTTTCTGACATGAGCTTGCCTCTCAGATACAGACACTCTGTATATTGCCTATTTTAGAATGAGCTATTATAGTCCTTAAAATTCAGCCCAATGAAGACTTCCTGAGTGTCCATCCCTACTGCAGACTTCAGGGAATATCAAAATTTTCCATTCGTTACAAAGTGAATGTTGATGCCCCAGCACACCTCCTCACTCAGCAGGACCACTGTGATTTTAGCTTAAAACACTAAACTTTGAAAGCAAACTCTACCCACCT
The DNA here is from genome assembly GCA_004024745.2 of Catagonus wagneri. Taxonomy (NCBI): domain Eukaryota; kingdom Metazoa; phylum Chordata; class Mammalia; order Artiodactyla; family Tayassuidae; genus Catagonus; species Catagonus wagneri. The sequence continues at coordinate 1,199,904 of PVHT020000012.1, read as the reverse complement.
TTGCTATGGAAAACCCAGTAGTACATCCACGAAGTGATTGGACCTAAAGCAGAAGGATCAAGGCATGAAGAGGAACATGTGCCAGTTTGTTCCTTGTTTTAAGTAAATAACTATAGTTAAGTCTCTTCTCCCAGGATGGAACTCCAACCTCAAAAACATTTGAGCATGTGACGAGTGAAATTGGAGCAGAGGAAGCGGAGGAAGTTGGAGTCGAACACTTGTTACGGTGAGAAGGGGCAGCTTCAGAATCAGAAGCAGCCCAGAAGGCTGCTCGGTGTGAGGAAGAGACCCATATCAGGGGTGCAGAGACCCAGGTTCTAGTCCAGGATCATCTCTAAAGTGTCCTGAGTTATGACTTATGGCTCTGTGGATAGCACACTTTGTCTGGAAACTGTAAAGCTGGCTGTGACAGGAGAAGATGTATGAAATAAAAGCAGGCGTGTGTTTGTCCAGTGAATGTAGCTAATCAGTATCCTGCCGAGATCAGCATCTTGGGCTGCCTTTTCTTTTAAAATACTCTACGCACATAACCTGACTTATTTGAAAGGGTCATAGATTTTTCTCAAACAATTAAGATTCTTCCTAGTTCAGTTACTTCTGACTGATTTAAAAGCTCTCACAAAGTCAGCTGCAGATGGAGAAAAATGCCACTGTTAGGAACAGCAAAGTTGGAATAGAGTGTGTGATTTCATTTTAGCTCCCACTTTTCTCTTGAAAAATGCCTTGTGATGAGAAAGATAAAATTTATGCCTCTAAATAGAAACAAAATTAAGGCAATTTGTAGTCAAATCTTTATCAAACTGAGAAGTTAACAGTTTTCTTTTTAAAAACTTGTTCTTCCTCCCAAACTGGGTGTTTTCTTGGAATGTGAAAGTCTGTGTGATAGAACCGCACGCTGATGTGTTTTCTTGCCCTTTCTCACGGGTTGCTACAGAGACATCAAAGACACTACAGTGGGCACGCTTTCCCAGCGGATCACAAACCAAGTCCACGGTTTGAAGGGACTCAACTCCAAGCTTCTGGATATCAGGAGCTACCTGGAGAAAGTGGCCACAGGCAAGCTGCCCATCAACCACCAGATCATCTACCAGCTGCAGGACGTCTTCAACCTGCTGCCAGATGTCAGCCTGCAGGAGTTTGTCAAGGCCTTTTACCTGAAGACCAACGACCAGATGGTGGTGGTATATTTGGCCTCACTGATCCGCTCCGTAGTCGCCTTGCACAACCTCATCAACAATAAGATCGCCAACCGGGATGCAGAGAAAAAAGAAGGGCAGGAAAAAGAAGACAGCAAAAAGGATAGAAAAGATGACAAAGAGAAAGACAAGGAAAAGAGTGATGTAAAGAAAGAAGAGAAAAAGGAGAAAAAATAAAACATGTAGCTTTTTAATTTGTAAATTAAAATCTTATAAACTTAACTCAGTGTGCCACCAGAGGGTTCTTTTCACTTTAAGCGCTTGTTCCAAAGCTGTATGGATGAGCGCTCTCTGGATAGAGGGACTAATCTCATACCTAAGATGCAGCCTAGGCTGCTGTGAATTGGGGATGTGATAGCTCGAGCTCCAGCCGATGTGAGAAAGAGTGAAGAGAAGTAAACCTAACATTGTGGGTACTCTTCATGCTTTTATCTATAAAACCAGGAGGTGAATTTTACCCGTGTCAAAAAAAGACTCTTGGGGTCTGTTTCTGGCAGTCTGCCAAACTGCAAAATGGAATGCATGAATTCCATAAGTACCTCTGCCTCGGAAAACCTTGAGTTCTGATCCCCTGAACTCTGTTGAGAATACCACCTCACAGGACTTCTCGGACCCACAGCTCCAGCATTCTCGGGGCTTGGGATCCAGCTCAATATATTGTTTACCTTCAAAGACACAATTAAATGGCTTGGTTTTTAAGTCTGTGTTCTAGTCGTTTTTGACTCAGAGTGGCAATCTGTTGTTTTCAGAAGCAGCCAAGACCATCATTTTCATGGAAGCTGCCTTAAGCAATCATTTTAGGCTTTGAATCTTTTATGAAAGTCTCATTCTTTTTAAAAAACAGTTGTAGTGAGGAGAGCTCTTAACTGAGCCCAAAAGACCCGGGTCCTAGCTAGTGCCTCTGATTCCTCACCCCGTGAAGTCCCGAGAGCAGCTTCCTGTGAGGGACACACTCGATTACTGTTGCAGTAGGTCTGGGTGGATCACACCACAGAGTTAGTGGGGATGGAGCAAAGTTCCCCAAAGTAAGTGTTCAAGGAACTTATCATTGGACTTAACAGTAGACACTTGAACATTAATTTCCTTTCTTAAGCAGTTAGAACCTCAAGAGTTTTCTAACGCACCATATGGACTATCAATGATCAGATATCTAAGAATACAATAAAATAGCACTAAAACTAAATTGAATCTCATAAACCATAATTATTATAATGCCTTAAAGTTACCAGAAGCATCCATTTTTAACCCACATGCCAAAGAACTAGTTAGTGGGAATTTGGGAGTTCATACAGACCTGAGCCTTTATCCTACGTAAATAGAAGCACCCACTTCAGTGGTCACTTCAAGGTTCATTAAGACTCGAGATGACATGGCTGCGGCTGTGGCATAGGTTGGCAGCTACAGATTGGATGCGACCCTTAGCCTGGGAATCTCCGTATGCCACAGAAGCAGCCCTAAAAAGACCAAAAAAGAAAAAAAACCTGAGATGAAATAGTAAAGGGGAAAAAACTAGAGAACCACGTTACACTTGTCTATTACAGCAGTCAAAAGTCAGATGGTTGTTAAATCTAACTTCATAAAAACTTGAAATACATAGTTCAAAGCTTGAGACATATTTAAAGCTATAGGCATGTGTTGTTTTGAGACTGGTCGCCATGTTTAGAACAGACTGATGTGAGAGAGGGAAACTTTCACGGGGGGGGGGGGGGGGGGTGCGCTGGAAGGAGCCGGGATGCAGCGCTTCTGAGTCCAGGCAGGGGACAAAGGAGGATGTCGCCCCAAGGACTGGGTGCTTTACATAGGATCAGGGGACCACACAGGATCAGGTCCACCTTTAGCGGTATGATCTTCACTTAAAAGCTTTCCCAGGGTCTACCAGGACAATGCCACAGGCTTTTAAGTTCGTCACGTTTGATAAATTGGAATGTTTACTGAGCATATGAGAATTTAGGAATATTCAGGCCTTGTTATACCTAATAGTTTGGCCCACATCTGGGCAAAACTGACTCCTACCTTTCTAATAGGATCTTCAGCTCTACTTCTAACAAAAATCATTTGTAGCCTCTAGAGTCACTTAGGCTCATTTTTGAGGCAAAATTGCTGCCATCCTATGTAAGAGGATCCGGCTTATACAGATAGCAGCTGACTTTGTGAAACCTATGGCCCTCATCTAAAATTAAGCCATGTGTTTAGATAGCTTGGCAGTCTCAAGATGAGATTTCTAAGGTACTTTTGTTGTTTTTGAGCACAACGGAAAAGTATCCTGGATAAAGTCTGATCCTAATTCTGGATGTCATGTCCAGAGCTGTGGCATTCCCTTCACATTCGTTTCAAAACATTTCAGAGTGACTTACGGAGTTCAGGCTGTTCCTGCTACACACGTTACAGAGGATGGCATCTACTCCTTAGGGGTCTTCTGTTGGATAACTAGCATCTGAAATATTCCTGAACTTAGAGGTTAGTTTTCCTTGGTGAAAAAAAGATGGAAAACTATCAGGATGGAACTGGGCCCACTTATTAATTAAACATTCTTTCATTGTACTCAGATCATCAATCACCAAGGGACAAATGGAAGTAATCTTTACTGATGGACTACCATATTACTTCTTCAGTGTAAAAGATGAAAAGTCAAACTTTTTAGCAGGAATTAGCAGCCTCAGAATCTTATTCCAGTTTTGTGAGGACCCTCCAGCTTTGAAAACTTAACTATACACAATCACCTTCACTTCAAAAAAAAGACCTCACAAAGGTCCTCATAAAAGAATGAAAGATCCTGTTCTCTTGTAAGTTATGAACAGGTCTTTTCTTCTACCACTTTTCTGCAAAAATACCTATGAAGCAGAAGTAAGACTTGAGAATGAATTTGGGCTGTTTGTGGTGCTATGATATGCTAGCCAAATTACTTCATCTGCCCCTACAACAGGAAATAGGAAGGATAAGGACATGTTAGAAAAGCAGAGGCGCATTTATATGGCCCACAAGAAAAGATCTCTACCGCTTCACTAAACAAATTCTTTCCAAGTCATTATATATAATATAGGCAAGTGCTGATTTGCTTATCTATGCCATTCAATTCCTGGCATTATCTATTTTGCCTGGAAGCAACACTGAGTTCATATCTTTCAATAAAACAAAATGACTAATGGCTATTTGCATTAGGGAAATAGAAAATGACTCCAGAAATAGGGAAGTGTAAGTAGGAAAATAAAACAGGAAAAGAAAAGAAGAGGAAACTAAGTGTGTCTCCAAAGGCTAAGTCAAGAGAATCTCTTTCTAAGCATTCATCTTTGTAACCAATCTGCTCTTCAACACTAGATGGCGCCATTGACTAATCTTATCTTGGCAAGAGCTATTTGCGACCAGTTCAGCAAGGAATTGGGAAACTTCACCAAAGTTGTTACCCGCCACTTCTGCTTTGGGCTGCAACCATCCAGGCCAAGATTTTGAAGGAATCTGGAGAGTACACGGGTACAAAAGGATTGGGTCAAGTTGCCCCACCTCCACCCATGATGTACTCTACTAGATACTACTGCTTGGGCGATAAATATGCAAAGATTCCTCTGCCCTTCAGATAGTGCTTCATTTGATTTTCCTTACTACTGATACCACTTAGGATTTTTCTTAAGGACTAAGTGCAGTGACAAATGTGTAATAACCAGTTCTCCAAAACAGAAGGAGGGGTGTTGATTTGTGGCCTTTGCCAATCTCCCTGGTGTAAATACTCCCACCATGGCTGATTTCAAGATAGCACCACAAACTGGGAAAAGAGGCACATCAGCACAGCATTACATAGTATAACATAAATATGGATACTACAGCTAAAAATAACCTCAAGAACACATGATAGTAAAATGCAGTAAAAGTATTAATCTGTGATACATACTGAGTATTTATTACCCTTTTCAGATATCGTTTATTTCACTGTAAATGTATACAGTTTGCCTACTGCGTTAGAATCTCCGGGTTTCTGTGTTTTTAAGAAATCTCTGGTCTCTACACATGTGCAAGTTAGAGAGCTTTTATTCTGACGCAGGTAGACCTCACAATGTTTTGCCTTGTGGTTAGCGCTTTGTGGATCATATTTAAGAAGCCCTTTCCCAGCTCAAGATATCTTCTTATACATGTGTATCTTTTACACCCCTCTGCAGTGATGACCTCTGTGTATATGCTACAGCTAGAGTCTGATCAATGATAACATAACCTGGCTAATCTTTTAACCAAAGTAACCAACTAAGATCCTTATTTCATCTATTATCCCCTCTTGCTCAGTTTGAATCCTGGCTTTATCCCTACCTCTTACCCCTCAGCAGATAAAGACTCCAGTACTGGATACAATATGAAAGTTGTATTGAAAGTTGTCAAGAGAGTAGATCTTAAATGTTCTCACCACCACCCAGACTTAAATGGTCTCAATAGCAAGAACAAAATGTTAACTATGTGAGGTGATGGATGTGTTAACTAACCTTA
>PVHT020000012.1:1174466-1193241 GCA_004024745.2 Catagonus wagneri | reverse complement strand
GGCCGTACCTGGGGCATATGGAGGTTCCCAGGCTAGGGGTGCAATCAGAGCTACAGCTGCCAGCCTACACCACAGCCACAGCAATGCCAGATCTGAGCCACGTCTGTGACCTACACCACAGCTCATGGCAACGCCAGATCCTTAACCCACCGAGTGAGGCCAGGGATCGAACCCGCAACCTCATGGTTCCCAGTCGGATTCATTTCCGCTGCACCATGACGGGACTCCATTTGCCCCATATTTGAACCAGTGTGAACCAATCACAAGAGTTGGCAAACAAGCATGATTATGAAAACCAAAAGTTCAAGGAGGAAATTAATTCCCTCCCATAAGAAAAGAATATTTCTATACCTCTGGACCAAATGCTTATGAGGGAGCATAAGTGTGGTGGGAGATGTGCCCCTGGAACCAACTCCAGTGGAAATCCTGGAGCTGCAAGGCCATCCTTCAGCTTATTCACTGCTGTGATGGCACCATCTACCCTGCTCCTCACGCTGTAATTATACAGGAAATGCACCCAAAATTGTCCTTCAGAGACTGGACACAGCCCTTGCCAAATGGGTTTGGCTAGAAGCCCAGATAAGCACCAATGACAACCCAAGGCAGAGTGCCACAGTCAGAGGCTGGGCCAGATCCAAGGCCTCTGAAACCATCAAGGAATGTCAGGCCAGGGCCTAGGGGAGGGGCGGGGGAGATTGAAATTACTCCCACTTCCCAGTACTTTCTTTTCCCAAGAAAAGGAAGAAGAAAGGCTACGGGTACCTTTCTGCCTGAATTCCTGGTTAGCGTGATTTTTTTTTTTTTAACTACAGATAATCCACATGCCATGGCACTTTCATTTATTAAAAATCCTGGCCACATTCAGGACCTGGGACGTGGAAGAAATGCTAATCCAAGGACATTACATGTGACCTAGGATAGTGTATGAGTTATCTATTGCTGAGTAACAAAATACCATAAGCTTTAACAGCTTAAAACTACACATTGTTATCTCACAGTTTCTGAGGGGCAAGAAGAGCCCAGTATAGCCTTGCTGCGTCTTCTGCTCGACGACACTCACAGGTAGCAATCAAGGTGTCAGCTGAGTTGCTGCCATCTCAGGTGTCCAAGGACATGTGGTTGTTGGCAGGATTCCGTTCCTCATGGGCTGTTGGACAAAGGGCCTCAGTCCCTTGCTGGCTTTTGACATGACGGAGCCCTCGGTCCCCTGCCACGTGGGCCTCCCAACCATGGCAGCTTGCTTCATCAAAATACACAAGCTGAGAAGGCAATGGAGGGTCAGCTAGCAAGAAGTAGATCAGAATCCTTTGTAATTTAATCACAGAAGAGAGAACCCATCACCTTGGCCATCTTCTATTGGTTAGTTACCAGACCAGCCCCACTCAAGAGGAGGGGGTTCACCACAAGGATGTGCATAGGGGGCGTGGGGGTGCCGTGAGGGGGAACTAAGAAGCCTGCATCCTAGAGATAAAAACAAGGGTTCATCAGGGTGGGAGTTCTCGTTGTGGCTCAGTGAGTTAAGGACCTGACATAATCTCCGTGAGGATGCCATTTTGATCCCAGGCCTTGCTCAGTGGATTAAGGATCTGGTGTCTCCGTGGCTGTGGTGTAGGCGTCAGCTGCAGCTCCAGTTCAACCCCTAGCATAGGAATTGCCATCTGTAGCAGGTGTGGCCATAAAAAGAAAAAGAAAAAAAAAAAGGGAATTCAGCAGGGTAATCCATCATTAACTAATGTGTTTCTCATTTTTAATGTCAATGCCTAATGAAAGTTGTAGAATAAAGATAATGTTAATAGAAAATGCAGAAGCAAAGCATCTCTCTTTTGCTGCCAGTGCTTTGGAAATAACAAACCAAAACAAAACAAAACAACCCTTAGAGTTAGGAATCAAGTCACTGCTCTTAAGAGGTGAGGTGCAAAACTGTGCCTGATGAGCAAAAATCAGTTCTGACATGGGCATTTCTCTTTTTTCCCTCCCAAGTCCCCACTGAAATAAAAGCGAATGTGAAAGATGTCTCATTTTTGTCCTCGCCGTCCGGTCCGATTGGAGAAGCAGCATCTGGAAGGTGCACAAGGGAGCACGACACCTTTCCGGAAGTCAGACAGCAGGAGCCGCAGCTGGGCAGCCAGGGCCCCAGCCTCGAATTTATGTGGAAGAAGCTTAGCTGATGAAGGTTCTCAACAGGGAAAGGCTTAGGCTTAAACTTGGAGTCAGTGCCATGGGGGTGAGCACAGCGGATTAGTCGGAAGTGAATATAATGAAACAGACAAAGCCCCTGCCGTGCAAAGCTGCAACCTGCCCCCTGAAGGCAGACCTCCCTAAGGAAAGGAAGTTAATGGGGAGAGCGCCCTCTCCAGCCCCGCTAAAATGACAGTGAAGACAGCTCCGTGAAGGCATTAATCCACAAGCGCTAAGAGAACCTGAGGATTCAGTGAGAGACAAGGTTGTTCAGAAGTGCGAAGTAGGTCCAAGCACAAGTCTGCACCTAAGACGGTGCAGAGGAAGATGCAGACAGGAAAGGAGCGGCTCAGTACTTGGGGACAGAAGGCAGGCAGGGGAGAGCTGAAAACTGGGGTAAGTAAAAGTTTCTGCACAGAAGAGTGGACTACCCAAGTCTCCCCCCGAGCCCCATGCAGCTTGGCCACCTCCCCTCTGCCAGCAGCGGGAGACCAGGGGTCGAGTGGAGCCCCCAGCTCGGGGACCAGAGTCAGAGCAGAGGACAGGAGGAGAGAAAAGATCAGGTCAGTGGCCAGCATTCCCAGGAAGCCTACAGGAAGGATCCCTGGCTCAGGCAGTCTCCCACTCAGGCGGGGAGCAGAGGATTCATCTCTGGAGAAAGCATCCCCCAGAGCATAGACCCCTGCACAGTGACATTTAAGGCCCCATGAAAAGGCCCACTTGCCACCTAACCCCTTACAGCAAAGACAGCAGGCAAGAGACCACTCACGAGTGAGGTTCTCCAAAATATGGAGCCAAAAATGTTGCGTGATTTCTGCTGGTGCTCATTCTTTCCTGTCTAATGGTTTTATAGCTGCCACATCCTGCCCAGCTGGGCATCCATTCTAGAGAGCAGCGTTTTGGGGCCCCAGCTTGGGGCGACCTGGGAATGTCACAGATCCAGGCCAGGACCAGTGGGGTGGTTTGGCTTAAGGAGCCTCCTTTTATCTTTCTCCCAGCCATAGTCAGATAAACAACTGGTGCCCCACCCTCCACCTATTCTGGGGTATTACACCCCTGACCCCATGGCAGCTCAACTCACATCTGCCAGGTTCTAGGTGCAGCAGACCCACAGTTCAATCTTGTCCAACATTTTGCATTTTTGTTTTATTTTTAACCCATGGGCTTATTTATCTCGTTTTTGAACCAACTTTTTCTCTTTCTCCCCACCCCCTCTATATATATGTTATGTGTTCTCTTTTTTAGATTATGCATTTTGGAGCAGAGAAGCTGATCAAGTCACGAGTTCATGGTGCCATCCTGATGGAAGCCCACACTTTGGTTTCTAGTCCTGTTTTACACCAGGAAGAACCAGGGCTCCTAGTGGAGCAGATGATCCTGTGTTTGGGCAAGAGAACTAGAGTTGGGACTAGATGTCATGGAGACCATCAAAGACAAGTGGAAGGGTGACAAGAGTCAAACTGAAGGGGCCAAAATTGTGACAAGCATCAAAAAGAAAACAATGAGCATTGTCACTGGGACCAACTGAGCTGGAGTTAAGCCTCAATATTTCAAAAGGTCCAAATAAAAGAAAGCATGCCAAAGAAAAGTCACATGCTCCGATCTAAGTCAGTTGATTGGCACTTGGCTCATGCAGAATGGACCAAAGGAAAGTGATCTTGGAACTTGGATCAACCTCAGAATCAGAGAGACCCAGAAAAAAGGGTCCTTTTTCCTTCTTCCTTCCTTTCTTTCTTTCTCTTTCTTTCTTTCTTTCTTTCTTTCTTTTTCTCTCTTTCTCTCTTTCTTTCTTTCTCTCCTTCCTTCCTTCCTCCTTTCCTTCCTTCCCCTTTTTTTTTTCATCTCGTGGCCACCCCACAGGTCAGGGATGAGATTCAATCCAGCATTGTGGCAATGCCTGGTCCCTAACCCACTGTGCAGGGCCAGGGGATTGAACCTGCATCCCAGCGTTCCAAAGACACTTGATCCTATTGCACTACAGCAGGAACGCTCAGAAAAGGCTCATGGGGGAGACTGTAGGGGAATGAACTGAGGGAGGAACTTTGAGCACTGAATCAATTTGCTTCCCCAAGATGTAGCTGGGGCCTGTTAATACTCAATTTAGCTCAAGATCAAAAAGAGCTTGCTGTTTGTAAGCACTCCTCTGAATGGAAGCACAAAGATCTTGAGACTAAGTTCTTCTAGAGGGTGATCTGAGCCCCAATATAGAAAGGTTATAGGGGCGTTCCCGTCGTGGCTCAGTGGTTAACGAATCCGACTAGGAACCATGACATTGTGGGTTCGATCCCTGGCCTTGCTCAGTGGGTTAAAGGATCCGGCGTTGCCATGAACTGTGGTGTAGGTTGCAGACGCGGCTTGGATCCCGCGTTACTGTGGCTGTGGCAAAGGCCGGCGGCTGTGGCTCTGGCTCCAATTAGACCCCTAGCCTGGGAACCTCCATATGCCGCAAGTGAGGCCCTAGAAAAGGGATAAAGACAAAAAAAAAAAAGGTAATAGGGATGCAATGACTGAGCTTTCCAGATCCAGTGAGGTTCCCCCATTAGGTAAAGCCTTGAGCCCCACTGGGGACCTTCAGTGACAAAGGGAGTCAAATTTGCTCTTCCAAAATAATTTTGCAGATTTGGTTAATTTTATCAGGGACTTATTACAGCATGAAGAGATGGGGAGTTTTCTTGCCTATCTAATTTAACTTGAAACACTTAAGAGTAAGAAAAAAAAGGCTATAATGAAAGTAAAGATCAGTAATTAGAACCCCAAGGGTGAAAAAGCTGTATGAAGAAGGAATAGTTGTATTATATTATTTAGTTCTGGAGTAAGCAGCATTTATACCATCTTAGTAGTGTGAACATTTTTGTTGCTTTTCAGTTTTCTTAATAAACCTTTAGAAAAAGTATAGGCTGGAGTTCCCTTGTGGTGCAGTAGACTAAGGATCCAGCATTATCACTGCAGTGGCTCTGGTCACTGCCGTAGCAAAGGTTCGATTCCTGGCCTAGGAACTTCTGCATGCAGCCAAAAAAAAAAAAAAAAAGCACAGGCTTCATAATGGTTACACAATAGAATATAAATATTTATTGTTTTTTGGTTTTTTTTTAAGGCCATACTTGCGACATGTAGAAGTTCCCAGACTAGAGGTCAAATTGGAACTGCAGCTGCCAGCCACAGCCACAGCAACGTGGGATCCAAGTCACATCGGTGACCTACACCATAGCTCACAGAAACGCCGGATCTCCGACACACTGAGTGAGGCACGGGATCAAACCTGAATCCTCATGGATACTAGTCAGATTCATTTCCGCTGCACCACAATGAGAACTCCAGAATATAAATACTTAAAATGGAAAAAAAAAAAATCCACTTTGATCATGCAAAGTAAAAGGGCAGATGCCCAGAGTTAGAAGACGGAGAGATGGAAGAGCTGAAAGGAGAGACTGGGAGCTCATAGATTCAGTTCCCAGAGCGGGGCAGCGAGGGCGGGTCCTGGTCCACTGCAAAGGCAGGTACGACAAGAACATTTCTGAAGGGCAACTGTGTGTAATCTGCTGGAATTTTAAAGTCTATCTGGAAGGATCCAAAAGAAACCAGTAACAATGCTTGCCTCTAGGAGGTGATCAGATTGGCTGAAGAACAACGGGGGGGGGGGGGGCTTTCATGGTGGACCCTTTCTATCCTGGAATTTGAAACCTTTTTAAAGTTTTTAAATTAAAAATTGAGGCGCATAATCAACAGTCCAACTCCAGAACTGGCCCCTCCTGGAAAAGCAACATCGATGCACAAGACCTGGCCAACAGCATTCTCCAGCAAACTGGACACAAATGCAGTGCCTGTTCGGACAAAGACAGGTATGCTACAGAACAGCCATAATGTGGAATGTCGCGCACTGAAGAATTCATTGGACCTATGCTGACGTCCACGGAAAGGTGTCCCTAAAACCTCATTTAATGAGATAAGCTGCTCAACACATATGTCACTTTTGGTGTATTTTTAAACTATATGTACATATGATTTACACACACAAAATTGCTTGGAAGGACAACAAATTGAACAGTAGATACTTGTGGGGAGAACAATTTCGCCAAGAGATGTCTTATTTGAACTGATTGTGAGACGTCTGTATAAAGCGTAGACTTTGGTCAATAATTTCCCCAAAAGTATGACATTGCCCTGTCAAGTGAAGAAAGGCTTTGGAGCTGGGGGTTATGAATCTGGCTGATGAAATCCAGAAAGGAGATGTTCTGTACATCTCTGCCTCCCCTGGAAAGAGTCCTGATCACGGCAAGACTCGATCCAGGTCAAAGTCATTTCCATGTCGAGAGCACCAAGACCACACTGATGGGTCCCATCTGAACCTTCAAGAAAGGGGTCAGCAAGCCCTTGTCTGACCGGGAGCTCAAGGTCAGAGAGCCGCCTCTATATCACCAGGGAACTTCAAGAGATCCCAGGAAATGTTTCTCGAATGAACGATCGCCCACAAAACTGTCCCCAGGAAGTGGTGCCCAAAGCCTGTCTAACCTGTAGCTCCAGCGCCACGGCAACTGCCCAGAGAGACCCAGGCCAAAAAGGTGCCTCGAGCCAAGTGGTCTGAAGCCCGGGACCCCTGGACAAGGACCCAGCAACCTGTCAGAAGTGCGGCTATCTTGGTTAACGACACACACAATGCTCAAAACCAGCAAGGTCGTGGAACTTCCGCCTGGTCCAGACCTGGAGGGTGTGTGGGGCCCAGAGGCCTTCTGTCTAGAGGACAGAGATTTTGGACACATCCACGCCGATACCACCTGCAGCTGCTGACTGTTTATTGCACAGGAAACTGGCAATACCGAGGCAAGGGGGGCGGGCATTACAAAACAATCTGGTGACCACCTCAGAGCTACCAAAGGGCATTCGGTACAGACACCTCAGTTATATACACATATGTACACACACACCCACATGAACACACTCCGCACACCCACAGCCTGAGGCTTCCAAACCCCGCGCGGCAGCTGGCACCCCAACCCCCAGCGCGGTGAGATGCTGCAGGGAAGCACAGCAAACGATTCAAGGGAAGGAAAAAAGGTTGAGCCGCAATGAGCTGAGCCACTGAAATCAGCACGCGCAACAGAGCGACCGGGGCCTCCTCCCCGGGCCAGGGAATGATGAAGCCCTGGGAACACAACTCTGTCCTCAGAAGGCCCCGTGATCAGCCCGAGGGCCTGCAGGCCCAGCGACAGTCACCACTCCAGCATCCCAGAGGAGTGTGTTCACCTTGATGATTGCAACACATGGCAGGACGCCCATGGCAGAGACTGGCGGGAGCTCCAGAAATCAAGCCCGACTGGGTGCGGCGGCTCAGGGCCCTTCTGCTGGTTTCCCACGTGCAGCTAACGCCCCGCTTCTAGGCGGAGTAGACACACTCTGCAGTGGACACGCTCCCACCTTGCCCTCCACCCGGACGCACAGGCTGCCTGGAGGTCCAGGGACTTGGAGGGTCAGCCCGAGTCCCATCGCTACGTCTAGTGGGGGGTGGGGTTCTTCGCGGAGGGAGAGGGCAAGGCTGGGTGGCACTCGGGACAACAGCCCCCTCCCTCTCTGTCAGGGCTCGGGGACGAGGCTGCTGTGAAGCTGAGCTGCCCAGTCAGGCCTGCCTGAACTCACAGAACTGCTGAGCAGTTTCCTAAGAGGTGCAGCTGCTGGGGACATGCTTGGACCAACAGTGCTGCGTCCCTCGAGGTCCCAGCCATGCCTGGCACACCAGCTCCTTGATGGAAAGTGACAGCAGCACAGCAACAACAAAACACAAAGCAACCCTACACACAAAATGCTTCAAGTTTATATCAAAGGGAAAAGAAAGTCTGACGGAGTTTGCCTTTTCCATCCCACTGACACGACCCTTTATCTGCTGGAAAGAACGAACTGGCCAGCGCCGAGTGCAGGCAGGGGCCTTGCTGTTCGGCCTCTGCAGCTGCAGCCGTTGAGGGAGGTGGCCTTGATCCAGAGCTCCTCTCCCTCAGACCTTCATTTATACAGGTCACTGGGAAAGTTCTATATAAAACAGAACCTCTTTTACTGGCAAAGACCTTGGGCTTCCTTAGCCCAGAACACCTACCCCGAGTGGCCAGTCTCCTTCTCACCTAACCAGCCCGGGAGGCCCAGGGCTTGGGCACGGGTGCCCTCCCTTGCACCCTCACGCACAGCTAGGGCGGGTCTCGGGGAGAAGGAGGGTGAGCTCTGCACAGAGGGTCAGCCTTCCAGACGTTGCAACGGGTGATGGGGCCAAGGGTGACATGGGGGCTTTATTCCAGGCTGCCACCAGCGGGTAGGAGGGAAGGGCAGGCAGGACCTCTTGAAGCCGGGCTCTGCTGCCACCAGCCTGATGACAGTGCGGTCCCACACAGGGCCACCATCTGCAGGGGCCTCCCAGGGGCTGCGCAGCCAGCAGCCTCTCGGGCAGGAAGGACTTGGGACTGCACATGTGCTGGGGGGCGTGGGAGAGGGCGGCCTCAGTTACTCCTGTCCAAAGCCCTCGGTCTCCTCGATGGCGTACAGCAGCTTCTCTTTCAGCTGTTCGTAGCTCTTGTACGGTGGGAGATCCAGCCGGTTGAAACTGGCGAGAAAGAACAGGGCAGTCAGTACGGGGAGGTCAGAGCTTGAACAGTCACAGCGGGTCCAAACAGACCCCCGTCGTGGCTCAGGCAGACAGACCCCGGAACAGGGTTCTCTGCTGCGTCCCTGGACCATGAAGGGCTTAGAGGAGGAGGCAGGGCTGCAGGGGAGGCGGGGAACGGCAGGGGGCGCTCAGAACAGCAGCTCCTTGCCTACTTGAAGAGGGGTGTTGCAGTAGTGAACCCCTGGGGTGGCCGTCACGGCACGGAACTGCGTTACAGCTCTCAAAGATCAGAGGCCCAGGCATGCCACAGCCCCTCCCCATTAAGCCCAACACCTCAGAACTACACAAAAGTGGCCAGAGTCAAGACCCTGAAGCCACCTCGCCCACTGGGATGCCCTCTGGCGCTCACCTGGCCTCAGGTTTCTGCCACCTCCCCCCAAACAAGCACACTCACCAGGTGTGGCTCCTGGGCAGCCAGGTTTCCTTGCCAACCTTGTCAATGCAAAACTTCTGTGGCCCATTGCTTCCTGTTACCCGGAAAAATGTACTGTAACAGGACGGTCCTCTCCTAAGGCAGGACCCTCCGGTTCCACCCGCCAAAGGCTCAGCCCTCCCTCCCACTGGTTTGCTTCCAGGAAGACACAGGTCCTGCCCACTTCTTTGAGTTGTCCTCACCCCCACCCAAGGGCGCCAGTGGGCCAAGGGAAAAATGTACCAATGAGTTCAACGAAGCCCCCAACAGGCAGGCGGCAGGTCCCAGTAACAAACTGCAGCAGCCGGATCCTCTTCTCGTTGTCCATCTCCTTCACCACCTGGAGAGTCAGGGACCCACTCGGCTCAGCACTTGGCCCTGACCTGTAACTCCCCACTTAGCCGGGGCCCCCGGAGCCTGGGCTGGAGGGGGAGGTGACAGCCACCACCCGGGAAACTCCAAAGCCATTCTCTCTAAGAGGCTGTGCAGACCTTTCCCATCAAGTGACGTCACATCTCTTGGCCTTAGGGACACTTTGGATCAGGTAGTCTTCCCCCACCCAAGTTCTGCTTTTATTTATTCGTTTGCTTATTTTATCTTATTTATTTGGGATGGGGGGAATCACCTGCGGCAGATGGACGTTCCCAAGCTAGGGGTCAAATCAGAGTTGCAGCTGCCAGTCTGTGCCACCTCCACAGCAATGCCAGATCCGAGCCCTGTCTGCAACTACGCCACAGCTATTGGCAACGCTGGATCCTTAAACCACTGACAGAGATTGAACCCTCGTCTTCATGGATACAAGTTGGATTCACTACCACTGAGCCACGGCGGGAAGTCCCTGATTTTATTTATTTATTTATTTATTTTTGCTTTTTAGGGCCGCACTTGCAGCATATAGGAGTTTCCTGACTAGGGGTTGAATTGGAGCTGCAGCTGCTGACCTGCGCCACAGCCCTAGAAACACAGGATCCCAGCCACGTCTGTGACCCATACCACAGCTCAGGGCAATACCAGATTCTTAAACCACCGAGCAAGGCCAGGGATCGAACCTGCATCCTCATGGATACTAGTCAGGTCTATAACCCCCAGAGCCACAACGGGAACTCCGAAGTTCTGATTTTAAAATTATACTAAGGATGGGAGTGACTGCTTCACGGGTATGAGGTTTCTTTTTTACGGCAATGAAATGTTCTGAAATTAGACAGTGGTGATGGCTGCGCAGCACTGTTAAAAGCCACTGTCAGATACACTGAGCTGTATACCTTAAAGTGCTTAACCCAGTAAGTTTTATAGGATATAAATTTCACCTTCACAAAAAAACCTACATATGCTTGTTCTGTTTTATGGACGCTATACTTCATAAGGACAACCACGACTAGACCCACGCATACAAAGGAATCAACTCCTTATATCTGAGACAACGAGCTCATTCAGTTTCTTTGGAGCCAGCCTTATGCTTGCCTGTGCCACCTGGCTGGAAGGGGACCCACACGACAGACGAGAGCTTTCCTTCCTGTATATAACACTCCCCCTGCTACTGCATTCCAGCATTTGGAGCTGGCCCACCCAGGAGCCACCCACACTGGCCACAACCCAGATGCCATAGCTCCCTTTATGGGTGTCTTATCTCCTTCTGCAAGTTGAGGGAGGTAAGGAGAGTGATAACTTAAAGGTGAGGGAGGTGACAACACAACAAGTATCCTCGAGCTTGGGGTCGAATCAGGTCTCGCTTCCTGTGGGGACTGCGAAAACGTCCCCGCCCAGACCCTTGCCCTGAGGGCAGGGACCAGACCCAAGGCCCACCTGCCAGAACCACTGGATCTGCTTGCTGTTCTTGGTGTAGTGCCGGTAGATGGTGTTCTTCTGCCAGTCGCTCATGTCTATCTCCTGCATGCCGCACAGCATCAGCTGCCGGAGAAAGCAAGGGCGTCGGCCACCCAGCGCCAGCCCCCTCCCCACCACTCCCTGCCAGATGAAACATGTCTTCAACCATCTCTGCCGGCAGTTTTAACAGTGTGGACAACGCAAGTCTTAACGTGGACACCTGCAAACCAGGGCCCAGGTAAGGGCAGGTGTGACCCCAGATCAAGGTAATTGGCCTGCTGCTGCCCTCCAGGTAGAGTTCGGGGTTCTCCTGCTGAGTCGCTGTGGGTTCCCAGCAAGGCCAGCAACGAGCAGGACCGCCCCAGAGGCAGGGGTTCGGGCTCCCAGCAATCCCAGCTCTCACCTCCAGCTCCTTCTCATCAAAGTAGCGCAACCACTCCAGGGGGGCCACCTCGTTGAAGCCATCTAGGAAGGCTTTGGTCTGCTCTTCCACGCCCCGGGTGAAACGCCAGTCGGTCAGCAGCCTAAAACCAGAGCCCGAGACCCTTGGCTCAGAAGCAGTGGGGCGGGGCGGGGAGCCCACCACGGGCAGCAAGTGGTCAGCCGAGGGGTTGACCTCAGGCGGGTGGGGAGACCCGGGCTGCCGCCAGCCCCAGGGCACAGCCTTTAAGACCTCACAGGAACCCAGAGATGCAAGAATCTTTGAAATCACCTCCTCCCACTCCTCCCACCACTGCTGACGGAACCTCCGACCTTAAAAGGCACAACCACGACTGGGCACGTGAGATAATAGATTTAAGCCAGCCAGACACAGACACCCTTGCGGTCAGGAGCCAGAAGAGCGAGCCATCTAAGTTTGATGCCTCGTCAAAGAAATTCAGCCCCGCGGCCCTGAAGGCCACCACCTGGGGGACAGAGGACCCAGGAGCTGGAACAGAGGGCCTCGGGCTTGGGCTCCCGCCGCTCACGCGCATCAGCCCCTCACTGGCCACAGCAGCCACCTAAGGTCAGGGCCAAGCGGGAGGTTCTTCCCACCCCCGGTGACCCACGGACCACGGGTGGGGGCCTGGCTGGAGAGGGTACCCGGAGACAAGGGCGGGAAGCCCTCGCTCTGAGGCCAGCCGTGTCTCCGCCCCCGCTCCCGGCCGGGCGCCCCCGTGCTGGGGGCTCACATGATGTACTCCTCCTTGTTCTCCTCCGTCACCCGGACGCTCTCCCCGCCTTCCTTCAGCTCGTGCGTCGTCACCTTGCCCAGGATCTCCATGTCCTGGATGAAGTACAGCTCTAGGCCGCACTCTTCCAGGTTGTTCTCTCTGGGGACACGACAGACCAAGAGGGAAGACGTCTGTCACAGAAGGGGCCTTCCCCTGATTTGGCACCGTCACGCACGTTCAGTGCCCGGGGGACATAGGGATCCGCACAGGGAGGTGGGCGGCCTAGAACCCACACCGCCCAAGCTGCCCTGCAGGCAGACCGGGGGCTACGCCGCCCCACCCGCCTACCACCCAGCGCGGGGCGAGGGAGGGGCACGCACTTGATCCAGACAATGGAGTTGTAGAATTCGGGGTCGATGGACTCCAGGTCTTTCAGGGTTGGCCTCTTGTTCAGCATCCGCTTGTAGAAAGGGAGGGTGAAGCCCGTATCAATGAACTTTCCATGGTACAGAGCCTGAGGAAGGAGGCGACACGCAAGGAGGTGCGGTTTTCCTAGGATGCCCCACCTCAGAGCCCGGCGACTGCTCCCCGCCCTCCTGAGCACCCAGCTGCCCCAGGAGCCGAAGCGAAGGCCTGGAACAAGCAGCGCTCTCGGTCCCCCCTGCACACCTCGGGGAGCCACCTCCGGGCCCACCGGCTCCCCGCTCTAGCGGAGATCAGCACCCCGCGCCCGGAGAAGACTCACTCGGTACAGCTCCAGGTGGCGGCCCTGACTCACTGGTGCTCAGGGCCCGGCAGCAGAGGCAGCCAAAAATAATGCAGACGCTGCTGCTGGCGGGCCAGGGGTGAGTAATAGTCTAGGGTTTTACTGGTCTGTCCTGTCAGCTTCGGGGCCAGGCGGGTCTCTAGACCTGGGAAGAATGTGCCCACTCCCTGAGCCCAGCACCTTGGCCAAGAACTTCCAGACAAAGGGAAGGGACGTTTTTAGTCACGGGCTCTTGGGTCCTCCCGAGAAGGGGCGGGGCAGGGCCCTCACTCGGGAAGAAGCGAGGAAAGCTAGCAGCAAAACATCTCCAACTGCCAAATATGGCAGTGGGACCGGGGCTCCCAAGGGTCCCTCTTTCTCCATCCTCGTGAGATGCTCAACCGGATGTGCCCCATGTGACCCCCGTTCCATATCTACTCTGCAGAGCCTGTTTCTACAGAAATACAAACATCCGAGGCCCCTTCCCTACTCTGCGCCCTCCTGACAGACGCCTCCGCCATCCCGCACCAGCTGCTGCCCCAGGGCTCTGTTCTAAGCTAGGGCAGATCCCAAATCCCCTTCCAGAAGATCTGAGTCACAGTCACACACTCCCGGACTCTGCCACCCAGCTCG
The DNA here is from genome assembly GCA_004024745.2 of Catagonus wagneri. NCBI lineage: Eukaryota > Metazoa > Chordata > Mammalia > Artiodactyla > Tayassuidae > Catagonus > Catagonus wagneri. Next base: position 1,179,652 of record PVHT020000012.1, on the reverse strand, counting down.
TGGCAACGCCCGGAGATGGGCAGCAGGTGGGCCGTGCCCGTCATCCCCCACCCGAAACGGGGCACAGGATGAATGCTCAGCGAGGACTTCGACCCGGGGAGCCTGGGCTTTCGCTTGATGAGCCCTACACGAATCAACATGAAAACCTTCTCAATGCCCTGTGGTGGCTACCGAGAGAGCTCTGATCTACCTCCGGAACCCTCACCCGCTTTTTGCACCTTCAGTGACTTCCGTAAGGATGAGGGTGGGGCTCAGAGAGGGGCTGCCAGTCTGCGTTGGAGTCTCGGGTCACCGCCCTCCCTGGAGGTCTTGTGGCAGTGACTCTTACCATGGCAATGAATCTGCCAATAAAGCGGAAGTAGGTGAGGTGGTCGGGGTTGATGGAGGAGGCGGGGTTGATCTGCAGGCAGTAATTGTTCTTCCCGGCGTATTCAAATAAACAGTACATGGGGTTGAGCACCTCGTGGGACAGGAGGAAAAACCACTCTCTGTGAGAGAAGAGAAAGACAAGACTAAGGGATCCCTCCCCGCACACCCACTGTGGAGCTGCGACTCTCCTCTGCCTCCTGTTCCACCCCGCCTGGAGACCTGTGTCCCGGGGAGGCAGCCCCACCGGGATCAGCACCTGGACCGACCTCTATGAACAGCTGGTCAGTGAACAGAGCAGTCAGACCCAAGGTGAACCAGAACAGGTGCACTTGACAACGATGCTCAGGAAAACCCATGTGCATGCGTGTTGGCTCTGGGTGCTGTGTTCCAGGACTTTCCAGCCGATATCCAGAGCAACTAACGGCAAAGGGGCTGGCTCCCTGCACCCTGAGCCACCATGCACAGTTGTGTAGGCTGTGCACTGCACAAGGATACTATGTTAAAATATCATACATAGAGAAGAGATTTGTGGTTGCCAAGGAGGAGGGGGTGGAGCGGGAAGGATTGGGAGTCTGGGATTAGCAGAAGTAAACTATCATATATAGAATGGATAAACAACAAAGCCCTGCTGTATAACACAGGGAAATATATTCAATATCCTGTGATAAACCACAATGGAAAAGAATATGAAAAGGAATAGATACATGCAAAGTTATTTTGCTCTACAGCAGAAATTAACACATCATTTTGTATACTTCAAAACAAATATTTTAAAAATCATAGATCTGTACATTTATCACAACAATTTCCCTGCAAGTAGATATAAAGTTGCCATTTTGCCATTTTCTGATAAAACCAGTACATTGTGGCCATTTTCCAATACAGAAGTGTCTTGAGAAAGGGTATCTTTTTCTAAACTTTGCAAAGGTGCTTTACGAATAGCAGCCAGCCTGCTTCCACCCTACCTGAGGAGGCGGCATCATGTGAATACGTGGTAACACATTCCTAACTCCCGATGCACAAAAACTCTGTAACCCACGCTGCATCTACACCTCACTCCCCCAGCTAGAGCCCAGGTATCTTGCTGCCCTTGGGGCACTTTGCCATTCCCTCACCCCCGACCCCATCATCATACTCTTCCCCGTACGTCCACGCCTTCATTTGAAACAATGTCCATGACTTGGCATCACTTTGGGCCCTAGGTAAAAACCTCAAGCCAGATTTCAGAGTCCTTTGGGGCTTGAGCTAAACCAGCAGGGGGACAGCCCAAGGGGACTGGCCCCTAGCCGTTGGGCTGTTTGTGGCCGGGCAGATGAGGAGTCCTTCGATGCAGAGGGTGCCCCGGTATCCTGTCCGTGGTTCTACCCTGTGGTAGAACAGCATGACGTAACCTACCATAGGGTAAAACCACTGGCAGGACACAGAGAGACAGACACACACAGGGTGGGAGCCACACCACCAAGCAGAGCCTGGAGAGGAGGTTTTCGCGGTCACCACGGAAAAAAGAGCAATTGATCCACGGGGGCCAACACAGCGGGCAACGCCACCAGCAAACAGAGGACCAGAAGCAAGTTAAGCCAACACCGAGCGAGAAGATGTCCCCACACCATGAGAGTCAGTGAGCTGAGTGGTCACCACGGGCCAAGATGCTCCTTCTCTCTGCCGGGGCCCTGTGCCCATCATCCAAGGCAACATTGTGAAGGGGAGTCTGTTCACTTTTGTCGGTGGACTGGAGTGAGGGCAAGGCAGTGCTCTGAGCTCTTTGTAGGGTTATAGCGGCTATTTTGAGTCCACTGACCTTGTGCACGTGACACACAGCCGGGTATTGACCAATGCCCTCTGGGGTGTGACACAGCCCATACATGCCAGGGATACACCACAACACCCCACTCAGCAGGCCCCGGTGCCTCAAGAGGAAGTGAAGCTCAGGGCCAGTTATAATGGACAACCATTTAACACCGATATTTATCCCTGCCCACTGGTGCAGACAGACTGGGTGAAGTGGAGAAATAATGACGGTGCTGGGTAAAGCTACTGTCCTGGGTGAGGCCCTCCCCGCAAAGCCCCTCAGCCTCCCCATGACCCGATAACTAAAGGGTTGATGCCTAGCCCAGCAGGGGACCCCAAGACCCCGTGCCAGCACCCCTTCAGACCGGCCACGCCCGCGCCCACTCCTGCAGGTGCAGGAGAGCTCTGGCAACAGTCTGAGCAAGGAGGGGGCAGCTTTCCGGCCATGGGCTCTGCAGCCCCGGGGAAGTGGGGTGCAGCACAGCCCTCTGGGGCACCCAGCTCACCTGGCAATGCCTCCGTAGTCCAGGCCCTCCTCGCCGCGCATGATGATGTAGAGCCGGCGGCGCAGGTCATAGGGCTTCATGTTCATGATCTGGGGAGACAGAAGACTGTGGCCAGCCTGCCACTCTCCCGTCCACGGCGGGCTGGGGGCAGGGGACGGGGGACTCCTAGGCCTGCTCTTCGGCAGATACCGGTCACCACGGACCACGGCTGGAAAATTCTACCATATGGGCTTAAAAGGCCACGTGACAGAAGACGGGTTACAGGAGGGAGCCTTGTGCCGGCCCCCTGGTTTTAGACATGATGATTGTTCTCTAACCTGTTGGAAAGAATCCTCAAAAAGGGTCTGCCTGGAAACGCTGATCTTCACGTGGCTGGGGAGAGCGTTTGACTGAAAAGAAAAGAAAAAACAAACCTCCAGCTGGGGCCCTGGTGCTAAGTCTTCAGTCTGGTCACCTGTCTGTCTGAATAGGCTTCCCCACCCAGGCTAAGAAGGAACAGCTTGATCCCCCAGGAAAGGAAGCTGGCTTCCTATAGATAATGTCACATAACTGCTCGGGTGAGACGAGTGACCTGCTTCCACCTAAGACACAGCCATTCCAGTGCCTGCTCCTGGGCTAGAGATTGTACTGAAATTACTCTATAACCCCAGCCTCGGGGTCGGGGGGACACACCCTAGGAACAGAACTCACGTGGCAGAGGAAACGGAACTGGTGATACTTCCACCGGAAACTTCGTTCATAGGCACCAGGGGAACCTTGCTTCGTCCTGGGAAGAGCAAAGATGTTCTGGAATCCATGGGATTTCTCAAAAAGTGCAGCATGTCTGGTTAGCCCTAAGGCAATCTGATGCTATGTTAACTTAAAGATGAGTGAAGTAAGGTGTAAGAGAAAGGAAGTGACTGCCACTAAGATCGTCTGCAGGTTTGAAGATTAAAACGAAAAAAACAGAAACAAAGCCAGACTTGCGTTTAGAGAAAGACCACCAGTGTTATTCTGAACAGAGGAGCCCCTTCCCTCTCCTCACTCACACTGATTAAACTGTGACACCAGGAGTTCCCGACCTGGCTCAGTGGAAACAAATCTGACTAGCATCCGTGAGGATGCAGGTTCGATCCCTGTCCTCGCTCAGTGGGTTAAGGATCCGGCATTGCTATGAGCTGCAGTGCAGGCCAGCAGATGCGGCTCATATCTGGCATTGCTATGGCTGTGGTGTAGGCCGGCAGCTACAGCTCTGATTAGACCCCTAGCCTGGGAACCTCCATATGCCTCGGGTGTAGCCCTAAAAAGACCCCCCAAAAAAAAAGTGACATCAAAGTTGGCCACTAGAGGGCAGCGAAAGCAGCTATGCCCGGCCCGCACTAACAGAGCGGGCTGTCACCTGGGCCACGTCCTTACCCAGACTCAAACCCCGGGCGAGGATCCTTGAAGGTGGTGGTGCGGGTGTTGTGGTCCACGAAGTAACGCACCCCCTCGCTGGTGTACTTCATCTCCCACCCTGGAGGCAGAGCTGGTTCCTGGATCATCCTGGAAACATGAGAGGTGTTAAAGGCTGGCTTCACCTGCTGGGCCTCCATGTTAAGGAGGCTGGGGTCCCAAAGTGCTGCTTTCTTTCTGCTTTTCCCAGGCCTTACCGAGCCCTTGAACGTGGGCCTTGAGCAAATGCACGTGGCAATGTCCGAGGCCTGAGGACAGCTGTGCAGCCGAGAGAGGTCACTGACTGTCCCAGAGCCAAAGAACCAGCCCTGGGTAGATGGCCATGGCCTGAGCGTCTATCAACAATGCCAGGACATCAAGTAGCCCTCTCCCAGACTAGCTTCTGGGGGGCCGGGGAGAACAGTTTTAGGACGGAGGGAAGTTCTCAGCCCTTCTAAAATCACATGATCAGCAGCCTGCACAGCTGGTACAGAGACCAGCAACAGCTGCCCGCCAGGCCACTCTCTGTCCATGAAGAAGGTCGATTTAAGGTGCCACTCACAAGCTCTCACTGGGCGGACACTATATCGTGAGGGTCTCAGGGCACCCGTGTAAGGTACCTGAACACCGGCCATGGAGGATGAATGCAGGCCATCGGGCCAGGCCTAGAGCTGCACAGGGGCCCGGCCCAGACCTCTCCCGGGCTGAGTCCTTACCCCTGGGTCCGAGGATCCTCCCACTGGGTCGTGCGTGTGTTATGGTTCACGTAATACACCCGTCCATTGTCCTGTCTCTTCTCTGCCAGAGGAGAAGGAAGAAAAAAAAAAAAAGATGCTCAGATTGAGACATCTTGAGCCCACATCCCCCTCCCCTCTGGCTCCTGAGTCCTGGGTGCTGGCTCTGAATGTCTGCTCCTGTTCCCAACTGTCAGAGAAGTTTAACCACCCAAAGCCTGGCTCACTCATATCCTGTCACCGGCAAAAAGGACAAAGAGATCTTTCCCTTTCGGGGAGGAGGGGAGGGACAGACACGTTCTCAACTCAAGATCAAGCACCGACTTTGGTGGGTGGGTCTGCTGGACAGAAGGGGGCGGTGTGGCAACACGGGGGG
>PVHT020000012.1:1155506-1174366 GCA_004024745.2 Catagonus wagneri | reverse complement strand
CTGTGGGGTGGCTGCATTTTCCCTCATTCCTCTCTGCTCAGCACTCTGCACCACCAGCCCTACGTACCCTCTTGCTTAAAGGCAAAATTTTGTTCTCAAAACTCCCGCATCCTAACTAAACCTCTATGTTGCTTATGTGCAAATCCACATCTGGGGTTGCAGGCACTTACAATGCCATCGCGGCCTTACGCCTAAGTGGGTGCTTCGAGACGAGGCAGCGTTTGGGGAGCTCAGACAGTTCTGCTCTCCTCTGGATGATATTTACCTCTAGCCCTTCACTGGCATACTAGTGATGGCTCTGGGTTGCTCGAGGGAGAAAAGTCTGGGCGCTGGGAGCAAATCCAACTCTAGCTGGGGATTCTGGCCTTTGGAAGGTTTGAAAGGGGAGTCCAGCAGCTCCAGGTGGATGGCAGATAAGACTTGGGGCAAGACTCCCCCCCCAAGAAGGGTCGCTTTTCCCAGCTCAGAGTTCCTGAGCCTTTAAACCTGTTTCTGTCTTGAAGACAAACAATGCTAATGGCCCTCTCTATTTTGACGATGATGGGGAGAAATGGAAGCAATAAAAATAACCAGTTCCAGAAGCTACAGGGAAATCAAAAGCGGAAAAAGACACAGAACTGGGGAGCCCAGTCCCTCCCCTCGAGTATCAGGCTACCATGTGCCCGATACCAACCCAGGGTCAAGTCTCCCTCTGCCTTACCTGGTATCCATTTCTTGATGGAAATTTCAAATACAGAGACAAAAGGAAAGAAAGAAAAGGAGGTGCCTGGGATTGGTCTAGAGCCACCACCACCTCAGGACAGCCTGTGGGACCACCCCACAGAAGACAGGCGGGTCCTGGGGGAGGGAGGAGCCGCTCCCAGCCCAGAAGCTTCTGCTTTGAACTAGATCCTCTGCGCGTGCTCTGCCAAGGACCAAAGCCAAGCCTAACCGCCAAGCTGGGGGGTCTGTCCAGCCAGCCAGGGCCCTTGTTGCTGCGTGGGGGCCTCCCACGGCCCACTGGAACCACCTCGCTGCACACAAGGCTGTAGTTTGGGGGGGAAGTCCTCAGGTGCCATCTAGCTCGACCTGATTTAGGAAGAAATGGACTGGGAAGCATTCAGTCACTTGCCCAGGGTCAGAGCAGCTGAGGAGATGTGGATCTAAACTGGAGGTGTCCTGGCCCCTGGGTGGTGACTTGGGGAGAATGTAGGGTCTCCCTCGGGGAGCAGAAAGTGACCCGGGACTGAGCGTGGAACACAGGAGACTAAACAGCTCGTGCTCAATGCAATTCTCATTTGGTTTTGCTGCTCTTTCTGTTCACCCTTAACTCTCCCTGGGGAGGCGGCCCTGCCACAGCCCTGGGGAAGCCAACGGAAAGCCCAGAGGATTTGATTAGGAAGGTTCCCTGGCCCTCAGCCAGAAGTTCTTCTTCTCTCTGTTTCATACCATTATCATCTGCTGTGTTTTCCTGATGATTTGCTAACAGCACTGACTCCAACCAGGGACCTCAGCCCCGTCTCATACTGCACACTTGGCTTCTGGGAGCTGTTGTCGAAGCCCTATAGCTACTCTTACGCGGTGACCATCACTTAGGAGAGGCGGTACAGAAATAAACCACTTGACTCCACAGATCCAGGAACTGCTCTGAGTCCCCTGCTCTAGGTCACATCAGTGTCCACTGGCTGCCAGACTGCCTTTCAGATTCTTATTTCATCAGATGAGCCTTCCCCTGCCCAATCAGAGGTCCTGCGTTTGACCCTCTCACATCTGACTTGCTGCGATCTCTGAGATAACAATGAACAATGACCTTTCATCCATTCAGGGAGCCAAGTGGATCATCCGTCTGCTAAAAATCAAGAACTGTGTCGGGGCCTCCATAACTGATATAATCCACAAGAAAGACTAGGCGGTCCTTCCAGCACCCAGGAATGCAGTGGTAATTGACAAGTGATACCCTGCGGGTCCGAGGGGGTTGATGCAACCTTATAAATTACTACCAGGGAGTAGCTGTGTTGGCAGCGAGAGGATCCAGCTCAAAAGCTGCATTCTCCAGGCGATGCTCATCCTCTCATCGTCTGCTTCTTCATCTTTTCGGGGAGCACACCCCCTCCCCCCGCCCAATTTAATACTATCTGTGGAGACCACCAAACTCACTGTCCTCTGCTGGCCTAACAAATAAGTTAAACCAGGCACAGGCTGGTGCATGTAAAACTGATTCCTATAAAGACTGCCCTCTTCAGCTCCCAGGGAGGGACAAGTGCTGTACACATGGAACAAAACCCTGACCCAGCTCGGAACTGCAGAGTGTGCTGAGTCCTGCCACCTCTTGTGACCCCTTTTTCACAGCCGGTCCTTCCAAGAATACCCACGAGGCCCACCATCTCTCCCAAGGCATGGACGGCCATCCCTCTAGCCGACTTACTGGCAAATTACACCAAGAATTTGGAATTCTCCAGTGACCAGGAGAATCCAGCATGGCATTCTTAACTAGCACTTTCAATATGTCACCCGCCCGAGCTCAACTCTCTTATCTGCTTCCCTCTGGTCCCTTTCATAGTCTCTATGTCTAGGAGTCAAAATTAGGCTGAAGTCCTCCAACATCTCAGCTGCAAAGAAAGCTTTGGTAAGGTTGCTCTTTCCTAGCTGACAACCACAGACCTGAAACAAATGCATCTGGGCATCAGCCCATGTCAAAATGCCTTAATCAACTCGGATAGATTCTTGAGGCGACACCTTGAAAGTCAGCACCACAACCCAAGAGTCCCATGGCTGCTTGGGGCTTCCCTTTGTGGGGTCACCCTCCTGCAGCTAAGGTGTGAGTGCTACAGGGGTGCCTGGGGACTCGGTTACTCTCGCAGCCTTCCAGCTTCATCTCCTGCAGCTGCTCCAGCTGGGCATCCCCAGAGGGGGTGGCGAGAACAGCGAGGCGGGAAACCGAGGCGTGGGAGCAAGGGAGACGCGCAGGGAAAGAGGACAGAGTCTGGTGGCGCATCAGCGGATGCGGCCGAGGGCACAGGAGGAGAACTCAGTACTTACCCCAGCCAGAAGGGAGGGGGCCCAGTGGGTCATGGTCAGTGGAAGCACTCGAAGACTAAACACAAGAAACACAGCAGAACACAAGATGTTTAAAAAATAAAAATAAAAAGTTGCTGGTTAAAAATAAGTCAAGCAATCAAAATAGAAATGCCAAGGACTGGTTTCCACATTTTAGCACTTTGTGGAGCACAGAGTGGCGCCTTAGGTGACATGCGCTCCTCTCAGAAGTCTTCTCGGAAAAAGAAAAACCAAAAAAGGACCCTGCACGCTGAGGGTAGGTTTTGGAGGGTGGAGCGAGGCGGGAAGAGGTGCACAGGGGAAGGTGGGCCTGGCCTCCGGGGCAGGGAGCCGGCCCAGGCGGGGCAGGAGGCCGGAGCGGGGCTGCCCGGCCAGCTGGGCCCAGTGCCTCTGCTCAGCTCCCGCTCAGGCGGCCAGGGCGACTGAAATCACCACCACCTCCAACTTTCTCCAAGAACCACACACGGGAGGGGAAAAAATATCGCAGGCCTTTCCAATGAAATCATTCCCACAAGCCCTGCCCACGCCCAGAGCTTCCTGGCTGGGGGCTGGGCCTCCTCCCGCCACCTCCCGCCTGGGTGCCTGGGTGCCGGGGAGAGGGAGCAGCCGGCCGGTGTGCGCGACAGACTGAGGGCACATTCAGGCCCGGGCCCCTCACCTCCCCCAGGAATGTTTTGCTTCGCTTCACAAAAGCACCTTTATTCTCCTCCAGCCTGAACCTGAAGTTGCTCAGTGTTCCCCGTGCGCCTGTCTGGGGAGGTGGGGCTGGGGGCGAGGTGGCGAGAAGGGGAGACGGCAGAGAGAAGGGGGAGCCGACTCCAGGCCTTCGGGGTCACTGTTTACATTAGAAGCCCCCACCCCCGGCCGAATTCTGCTGCCAGGTCCCTGGGGCAGGGCTGCAGTGGCCGGGGGTTCTCACATCCTGCGGGGGAGGGGGCCATGCGGTGGAAGCCTCTTCTGGTTAAATAAAACAAGTATTGTTCCTTGCTGACTTTCTCTCTCTCTTTGCTTTTCTTTTTCTTTTCCTTTTTTTTTCTTGCCCAGGCATTTTTATTTCACTTATTAAAATTTAATCGTTGCATTAAAGGGATCAAGTTCTCCATGCAGACTCTGGGCTGCCTGGCTGGCCCCATCTGGGGGCGACAGAGCCACACGTGGGCAGTGGGATGAATGGAGCTCAGTCTTGGCTTAAGAAAACATTGGTAGAACTCAACTGCCAGCGGACCCCCTTCCGCGGCCCTCCCTCCACCCCAAGGGAAACTTTCCTTCCAAGGTGGCAGCTCAAGCAACTCCTCCAAAGCAAGTTCTAACAAAGACGTTTAAGTCCTGAAACCATAGGTTCCTTGAGGGGAAGCAGCCCACTTTCAGCCCAGGGCCTCCTAGCCGGGAGGAATGAAACTGCTCGAAGGTGCGGGAAGCGGGGCCGTCCTGGATTTAGGGCACCTTGCCCTCAACCTCCAGGGTGTGTTTGTCAGCTCCACCCCAATGCAGATTTGTCTGATGGTTACTGAAAAAAAAAAAAACCTCCCAAATTCACAGAGGTTGCTTTGGTGTGTGTGGTGGTGAGGGGAGTCAGCATCTCATAAAATCCAAACTCCTCCAACTGTGTTTTGTAGTTAATACGTAAGAAAGAAACTGCCTTGTGAAATACGCACACGCTTCAGATAACGGAGCCAAATGGGAGACGGCAGGTAAGCGCCAAGCTGGAGCAATGTCCTTGCAAAGGGTAAAGACTACAGAAAAGGCCATTTAAAGACATGAAAAGAAGGCAGCATTTGGCATTTGGTGCAAAATTGTTTGCTGATTTAGGTCTTTTTTTTTTTTTTTCAAGGTGGATAATCTGCAAGGAATTCAGGAGCTTGGATGTGAAATCAGCTACCACCTGGGCTTCGGGGGCTTACAGTCCTATCTTGCTTAGCTACACAAATCAACACACTAAAAGGTCTTTCCTGATGGCCTCGATGACCTGCACTGAACTAGAAACAAAAAACGTTTATCAGCCCCTCTCTTAATCCTTGCCTTTTTTTTTGGCCGTGCCTGTGGTATATGGAAGTTCCCAGGCCAGGGATCATTGCCGCCACAGCAGCGACCCAAGCAGTGACAATGCCAGATATTTAATCCACTAAGCCACCAGGGAACTCCAATATTTGCCCCCCCACACTTTTAATGTCAGAAACTTCACACAACGTTGCCTCTCTTTCATTAGGAACGTTTTTTAAAAAAATATCCTTGGTATCCTCTCATTCTTGTCCTATAAGAATACCTCCTCCCCAAACCTGAAAGAGGGGGAGAGAAGAGGAGGCGGAGAGGAAGAGAGAGAGACCAGACATTGAGAAACATGAACGCGTAAACCAGAGCTGGTGGAAGCTGACGCTCGTAATCATCTTACCTCTTACAGGTAAAGCAAAGCACTTGATTATTTTTGCCTATTTCTTCCCTAATGTATGCAAGTTAAAAAATGTAAAAAAGAAATGGGCAGAAGCCAAGGAGATGGAAAAGATAAAAGCTGCACTTTGCGGTCCAAGAACCAAAACCCCAAAACCTTGTATCTCCAGGGAGCCAACCAACTCCCCTTCTCTCCTACCGAAGCTTCCCCTGAAACGAGGGGTCCCACGCGTGACCTGGAGCTTGCAGGGAGGCACAGAGGAAGGGGCCTGGGGAGAGAGCAGTCAGAAGAGAGATTCTGGGGTGTGCAGGTGACTCTAAGAGGCAAGGCAGCTCCCTTTATTGCCAGGAAGGGAAAGGAAGGCTCTTGGATAGCTTTCCTCATAACTGGTCCTGGGTGGGGAAAACTGGGGTGCCGGCTGCAAGCCAGAGGGCTCACGTGAGTTCAGTTCCCTTGGGGACGAGGCAGTAATATTTTAAGATAGAAACTCAGAAATAAAGAAGGTCTAGCAAATACAGCTGAAGACAAGAAAAACTCTGAGAAGAGGAGAGAGGTTGCAGAGTGGAAAGCAGGCTCCTCTTTAAAAAAACAAAAAAGGAGGCATGCAGTGGACAGAGAAACAAAACCCAGGTGCTTGAGAATTTGATATAAAGGGCTCTCTGCAGAGAAAGAAACAAATTGTTCCTGGATAAAGCACTTTGGCGTCCACACGTTAGGAGCCATAGAATGATTTGTTTTGGTGCCACCAACAAGGACTACTCTCCTCCGGTTATGAGGGGAGGACCAAGGCGGGAGGGGAGGGGGGAGCTGTCATAGAAATGGGAGCAGGCTGTGAGCAAGGCGAAACTGCAGGGGCCAGACTCAAGTGACATCACCAGCAGCAAAAGCACGCTGAGGTGTCACGGAGGGAACTGTGTCAGAAACAGGAGAACACTAACTGAGAGACTGGGAGAGGGGCACGTGCTAAGGCAGGAAGGAATTGCAGGAGGCTGATATCTGGGGTGCCCTTGATTTCAAGCGTTGGGCCATATTTCGTGTTCTCTGCGGGGCAGCAAAGAAGAACAGGATCTGGTTTTAGCCCAGCGGCAGGAGGAGGAGGGGAAGCCTCTGGTATAGGATCAGCTCTTAAGTCTTCCGAGGCAAACCCTGGGCCAAGGCCAAACTCCAAAATAACTCTATGAAAGCGACTCTTCTTACTTGTAACCAGGACATGGCACCATCGCAAACAAGAGGGGCAAACCAAATGCAGAGGGGAGGGAAACCAACAGAGAGACACTGAAAGCTAACCCCCCAAAAAGAATTCCTGCCTTGTTTTTCAATATGAATCTTGTTGCAGGCAGAAAAGGGAACCATCACCTCCGTCCAGAACCTCCTGGATCCCCAGCCATGCTGAGCAAACCATGTGTGAGGACTCGGAGGTAACATTTTTTTTTTTTTTTTTAGTGCTGAATTTTTACTTTTAGGGGACACTCCAAGTCAGAGTTCCATCTCCATAGGCCCGAAATGATGTCACTAAAATGACAGAGGCAAAAAGAAGGAAGTCCCCAAAAGACAGAGGGGACATTGACCCAGAATCTTCCCTTTCACTCATCCAACTTCTCGGGCAACTGACAGAACTCATATGGTGCCTGGGAGGTAGGAAAAGAAATTCCTTCAATAGATTTTTTTCCTTTTAATTTGAAAAGTTGGGTAAGCAGGGAGACAAAACCACGTGAGACTCCTAATATGTGTCCTTGTCTCTAAGTCAAAGATCAGAGAGGCCCAGACCAGCCCAGTTTTCCAGCCACGACCACTCAAGAAATGGCAGATAAAGTCTTTGGGGCCCAGCTCAAGAGGAACAGCTTCCGAAGTGGAGAGAAGGGCCAGATCCCACTTGACGTCAGAAGATGCCAGAACCAGAGGCCCTGCACTGGTGAAAGGGGCTGTGGAGTGGGAGGCCTGGCACAAGAACACGTGCAGGGTTGCACCAGACAGAACCCCTGGTGTTGTGGTTGACCTTGGAGGCAGCTTAATGTGACAAACACCAAACTTTCTCATTTGGACCAAGGAAACACTACATGATGAACAGTCAACCCCCCACACTCAGAAGAAGGAACAAGCCAGCCCAGGCAATGCCATCATGCTTTCTGGTTGATGGTGCAGCTCCCGCTTTCACTGAGCAGTGAAAGAGCTAGAAATGAGGGCAAAGCTGATGAGGAGTGCTGTTCAACCCAATGGAATTATAGGTTTTCGGAGCAATTAGAAATGGTTTGTGGGCTTAAAGTTCATTTCAAATAGAAACAATGTGAGTTAAGTGTAGTGATAACATAGGCCAGCTCAAAGAGTTTCCAACCTCCAATCTACCACACCCTGTGCAGGTTCTAGGGCAGATCCCAGGGTGCTGTGTGCTTGTCTTTCAGGAAGACTTCAGGAGTTCCTGTTGTGGCGCAGCACAAATTAACCTGACTGGTATTCGTGAGGGTTCAGGTTCCATCCCTGGCCTCACTCAGTGGGTCAAGGATCCGGCGTTGCCATGAGCTGTGGTGTAGGTCGCAGATGTGGCTCAGATCTGGCATTGCTATAGCAGTGGGGTAGGCCGGCAGCTGTAGTTCCCATTCGACCCCTAGCCTGGGAACTTCCATACGCTGTGGGTGCAGTCCTAAAAATAAACAAACAAACTCTTTATTTGCAAAACCAGACAGGGGGCTATTTTGACCCAAAGGCCATAGTTGCCCCCCCCAAATCCAGATAAACTCTATGGTCCCTCCATCCTTGAGAACCTGTCAGACGATAAAGATCTGAAGAAAAACAGCAGCAGTGGAAAGGGAAGGATTTGGGTGACTGCTTTGATTTGAAAGGGCAAGGCATGGGAGAGGTCACAGCAACCTTCAGGGCTCCAGACACTGTAAATGGACTTGGATTTACATGGAGCGACCATGTAATGGACTTGGATTTAATGGAGGCAACAGGGAAAATCCAATCCTGGAAGAAAGATGGGGGATTCAGTTTCAGACATACGTACTGAGTCCATAAACACAGAAGCTGAACATTGAGTTACTAAGTTAGAGACACTGGAATTTGAGGAATTTCACTGCAGTGAGTAAAATCTCCAGGGTCAGAGAAGTAACATTTCCAGCTACTGTTTTCCCCACTCACCACAAGGGTTATGGAGAATGTGCAAGGCCACACATCCTACAGTGCCGGCAGGCTCCCCTCCCTCGTGGTTGGCCCCCGGCCTCTCTCACCTGGTAGAGGAATCTTTGGCTGAAGTGCTGCATGGCGCCCTGGAGCTGGCTCCGCTGTGACTGCCACTGCTCGTAGTTGCGCACGTACTCAGCTGTGGGGCGCTGCCAGGTGGTGGTCCGAGTGTTGTGATCCACATAGTAGAATCTGCCTCGGGGGTCTGTGCGTTTCTCCCAGCTGAAAATGTTAAACTCAGGATGAATACAGTGGCCACCTGACCCCTACCCTCAAATCCTAGGGAAATCTCAGACAGCCTGGCAAGGAGGATGGCGAGGAAGGGTTTGGTGTGGGGGCTGGCACAGGAGCTTGGCGGCTCCAGGGAGGCCCGGCCGCATGGGTCCCAATCACAGAGGCCTCTGGGCTTAGATGATTATAACAGACATCCATGATTGCCCCCGAAACAACCAATCCATCTCTACCAACAGCTCTCTTTCCATTTCAGAGCGCCAAGTGGCTCTGGGGCAGCTGACTGTACTCCCGACCCTGGAGTTGAAAGGTTGACTGGACCAGGAGTGGGCATGAGACATAAGCCAGGACAATCAAGATGAATCTATGAGGTTTGCTAGGAATCACAGGAAAAATGCAGCCTCTCCTCCCTGCTGGATACGACTGAGAAAGCATGAGGGCCTAGGACTGGCTGCCGTCTTGGACCCAAACACAACATGAAGTTGTCCCACGAGTCAGCAGAGCAGAAAAAGATAGGAAAAGCCAGTTCCCTGGGATATTGTTGAGCCATTTGATTATGTTTCACTTGAAACCAGAATCTACATCTAGAACTATCAGTTACATAAGCCAGTGAATTCTCTTCATTATTCAGGCTAATTTGGATCCCAATTTTTTCCCCCTGCAACTGAAATTATCCTGATATAAGATGCCAGTGAAAATATGTTGCATGGTCATGAGAAGAAGACTGGCTGAAAATGACAGCAGAACTCTCTACATTATCCTCAGTAAGGAAGCAATATTTCCAAAGTTGGCCCTAAAACATCCATGGGCAAGATGTGACTCGAACGGACAGTAGAAATCCTCGGCTGTGTTTGGTAGATGTAACTTGATTTCCATATACACAGGGAAGAAGTGATCAAAAGAAATCAAGAAAGAGATTTACATGGGGCGATGGAATATTTTTACATTTTGATGGAGTGTGGGTTCTGCAAGTGTATGCATTCATCCCAACTCAGTGAACTGTATACCTGTGATCTATATATCTCACTGTATGTAAATTATATTTCAATTTGAAAAAGTGAATTTGAATCTAATTAGGCCTCCATATGTAACAACCAGTTTACCAGGAAAGACAAGGAATAAAGGAGCAAGTTACACAGCACCAGGAGTCACCACCACCCACATTCAGAAAATGAGAAAGTCTAAGAGACAAATGCCCAGAATCTTTAACAGATAAGAGCCGGGGGGCAAAGGGGAGGTGGTTTGTGCAAGAAAGGGTGGAAGAAACACGTAGATTAAGAGAGAGTTAGGAGATACATATGTTGATTTTGAGTTTGGACCTGATTCAAACAAATCAAATGTGAAAACATTTTTAATGCAACTGGGGGGAAAATGCAACCGACAGTATGACATGAAGTAAAGAAATATTGCTAATTGTATTGGGTAGGATAACGGTATTTGTCTTTTTTTTTTTTTTTAATCCTCATCTGTTAGAGATGTGTGTGATGTATTTATGGATCAAAGGGTATGATGACTGGGATTTGCTTTAAAATTCACTGGTCCCTTCCCCTGAAAAGTGGGAGGTCAGATGAAACAAAATGTTATTAACTGTTAGAACCAGGCAATGATTGCAAGGGATTCATTGCACACCAAATTCTCTCAAATTTGGTGTATGCCTGAATTGTGCATTATAAGCTTGAAAGGGGATGTGGGACGGGGGAAAGAGTTTAAACAAGAGAAACCACTGAAGCAAACAGCATTAACCCACTGCAAAGGGAACCCCAAATGGATTACACTGCATGATTCCAAAGGAATGAAGACTCTTGGTCCCTAATTACCTTCTCTCATCCTCTTCTCTGAATTCTGATCTTCCTCCCTTGACTATCACCCCGTGGTCTGGTACTTTCCGTGACAATCAGGGTTAGCCTCCCAGCTGACCTTTTCGCCACCGCTTCAGTGAGTCTTTCAAACTCAAAGCATCCCTACAAATGGCTTCTCTTCAGGCAGTTCCCAGTCCCTGTAGCCTGTTCCCAGGTGGCATCTGGATTCCGCCTGCTGGACCACCTTGCCTTCAGGACCTGCTGTCACGTTGGATTCGGCTAAATGCCGTCCCTCCTGCCCCAAACCTGAGCCTTTCCCAGGCTTGCCCTCCTCTGTCCCCTCCCAGGGAGGGAACCACACCATCACTCCCGGCTGTCCTCTCCTGCTGACCTCAGTAAGCCACCCAGCCCAGGGGCTACTTTGTCTCTGGTGTCTCTGCCCTTGACCTTCCATGTCTATGTCCAATGACCCCTGAACTAATCTCCCCATCTGATCCAGCCGACAACTGCCATCAGGGTAACCCCAGCAAACCGACTCTCTGTGCCATGCTCCTGCTTAGAAACTTCAACTGACTCCCCACTTGCCCTCAGGTAGAAACCTTGAAACCAGTACTCAAGGCTCACAATGATCTGGAATCTTCCCACCTTTCTCACAAACACTCCCAACTAGTGATCTTTCTTTATTATCAAAGGAATCACGTATCTATAGTTTGAGATACAAATAAGTACTACAGGGGAGGCAGGGGAAACCCATGCCCACCTCTCCGCTGCTGATTCCTGGCGCCCCGCCCCGCCCCACCGCGGCCGCAAACGCTTTCAGTTCTTGACCTCTTCTTCTATTTATAGCCATACTGCTACATAAGTGCACATTCCATAATTTCTTGCTTTCTGCCAAGTTAGATGTTGCTTATGGACTTTCCACCATCAAAGCCGCGGGCCTGGTTACCGCGCTCCCCACCCCAACCCACACAGCGCCATCCCCTCCCCCATCCCCCCAATTTAGAAAACCAGCATGAAGTCCATACTCAGAATGCGGATGATGACTTTGCAGTATATTCTACACATACATTTCCTTACTTGTACAACTATTTTTCTTAGAGTTAAGAAGGGAGTGTTTTATCCTGCTCAGACCTATGGCTAATTCACCTCCGAACTCTGCCAGAGCAGGTGTCACTTAACTCTTGGTCTCAACTCTCCAGGCATCCTCTGTCCAGTGTGGACAGCTGGCCTCCAGGCCTGCTCGACAATATTGTCCTTAGCCATCTTCCCTCACTGTCCTCTAGGGAACATCACTGCCCCCAGAATTGAGTCCCCTGTGTCCTGCAACTCAGGACTTTTTCTTTTCCCCCTGTCTGGTAGAATAAATCATTTCATAGTTTCTGAGAAAGGAGGCACCAAAGTTAATAACTTTTTGAAACCTCGCATGTCTGCAGATGCCTTTACTTCAACCCTCACACTCGAGTGTTAAACTGTTTAAAAGTTGATTTCTGGATTCACTGTTACCAGAAGATTCCCTAAATATCACAATCTGAAGATTTCTTCCCTCAGAATGGTCGCATTCCCCAGTTTAAAAAAAAAAAATCTTTCCAAACTTTAACCTGAGGACAACAGCCTCACTTAATCCCTTTTTCTTGAGTTCATCCCTGACCTTGGCTATGGCTGTGCTCTCTAGGCTGGTTCTGCTCTCCTAGGCACTTCTCACGTCAGCAGCAGTAACGTGACAAGCATGTGACAGAGGGTTAGGAGTTACAGCTGACAACCTAGGAATCTAGCTGCTTTCTGCACAAATTTTATTTTTTTTAATGATTTTTATTTTTTTCCCATTATAGCTGGTTTACAGTGTTCTGTCAATTTTCTACTGCACAGCAAGGTGACCCAGTCACACATACATGTATATACATATTCTTCTGCACAAATTTTAAACTTCTGGTTTTTAGTCTCATTACACACACCTATACACACACACCCCATACATCTCTGATTGCTGAGCCTTTCCAGGGCTCCATGGTGCATACTGGCTGCCTTCTGGGTAGAAACCCCACAATGTAAGCTTGGCTTTCAGCTTTTTCGACTCTGCCATTTATCTATCAGGAACTAAACTTGGAGTACAAACTCCCATATGCTTTTGCTCCTCTTCCGATCCTTTATATTATACTTTTATTTTATTTTTTCTTTTTTGCCTTATCTGGGGCCACACCCGCGACATATGGAGGTTCCCAGGCTAGGGATCTAACAAGAGCTGTAGCCGCCAGTCTTCGCCACAGCCACAGCAACGCGGGATCCGAGCCGCGTCTGCAACCTACACCACAGCTCACGGCAACGCCAGATCCCCAACCCACTGAGCAAGGCCAGGGATCGAACCCGCAACCTCATGGTTCCTAGTCGGATTCGTTAACCACTGAGCCACGACGGGAACTCCTATATTATACTTTTAAAAAATAACCTTTATTGCCATTTCAGTGCCTTTTCAGGAAGGAATGGAAATAAACACATGTTCAGTCCACATGTTTAAATAGAAATCCTCTGCATTGCTCAAACGTCTTTTTTGCCTTTTTAGGGCCACACCCCCAGGCTAGGGGTCAAATCAGAGCCTTAGTGGCTGGCCTATGACACAGCCACAGCCACAGCAACACCAGATCCGAGCCGACTGCAATCTACACCACAGTGCAGGGTAACGCCAGATTCTTAGCCCACTGCGCGAAGCTAGGGATCGAACCCACAACCTCATAGACGCTAATCAGATTCATTTCCACTGAGCCACGATGGGAACTCCATGCACTGGTCAAACTTCAAGGGCATAATCATACCCTTGATTTCAGGTGAAATTTTATGCAGAATCACAATCTATAAAAACAGAGCAGTGGCTGGAGGCCTGGGGAGCCCCCCATGCTCTTTGGTTCCAACGGGCATCTGCCCCAAACGCCTCAATGGACACAGGTCAGGCATCCACTCCAGCAAAACTGCTCCAAGCATCAGTCCCTAAATGCCCCTTTTATATTCACAAGGTGCCCCCACCTGATTGCCTCCCTCTTCTTACTGAGGTCCACCTCCAGCCTTTCCTAAATAAAGCCCAAGTCTGATCCCTCTATGTGGCCTCCCCAGTACCAAGCTCTGCGGTGACCACTCTCCCTGCTCACCTCAAGCCTGAGAGCCACCCAACTGTGACTAAAGAGCAAATGACTGCATTCATCCTTAACCACCAGGTCCAGTCCCTTCTGCTCCTGGATAAAATGACTGGTCTTTATACAAGTGAAGGGACAGAAGGGGATGGCTATGATAAAGTGAGTCTTCTGGCTCAATCTCACTCCTGGATGACTGGGTCTGCTGACATAATGATTCTGTCTGTAGTTTCGAAAATGCTCTCACTATGGTAATACTTCCCTGAGGCAGAACCTCTCCCATTAATTAGTGATGAAAGCTCGAGTATTCTGTTCTCTCTGGGTTCCTGATTACAGAGCAGAACTCAGTGCCAGGAGCTCAAAGGTCTGGGCCTAAAACTCAGGAAGAATGAACAGGCTATTGGCGGCGGTAAGGGGCTGCAGAGATGAGCCATCGCCCAATAACATGAAAATTAGCCGGAACATAAGAAAGCTGGATCTAGTGTTCCACTTTGATGCTTAAAGAAGAGTAAATCCTCAGCGATTCTCAGAAGACACCATTAAATATCTTCATTTAGACACCATCCAAATGTTCACCAGGTCAAGGCCTGCATAGCTTATAGACCAGAGAGATTAGGAGACAAGCAACCAGCATACTTACAGAATTACTGCTGCTTTTAAATACACATGCTGTAAATACACAAAGTACAAGCATGCAACACATCCTGTAAAAAGTCGGTGGTTAACTTGTAAGACAATTGGAGAAATCTGACTCACTGGGTATTTGATTGTGGTAGGTAAATACTGTTAACAATACAGTGGTTTTACTTTGAATAAGAGAATACTTTTTAGAAATATAGAAATTTGAGTAAGAAGATATGATGCCTGGGATGTGCTTCAAAATAATATAGGACAGGAGTGAGGGAGGATTATGAGCAGGAGTTGGCAAACTTTTTCTGCGAAGGGTCACAAAGTAAATATTTCAGTCTTTGCAGGCTCTGTTAACATCATTCAACTGTGCCAATGGCCATAAAAGCAGCCACGGACAAAAACAAATGAGAGCAGCGGTGTTTCAATAAAACTTTATTTACAAAAACAGGCAGTGGGTTGGATTTTGTTCACAGGCCCACAGTTTGCCAACCTCTGGTACAGATGAAACAAGAATGGCCAAGAGCTGATAATTATTGCAGCCATATGTTGATTGTGTGGGAATTCTCTCTACTTTGGGCCTACTGGAAAATTTCAGTATGAAAATTTCTATCACTGCCATGATGAAATGTTGAACTTTTTTCTAGGAGGTCAGTGTTTAACTTTGGTTAAGTTCTCTGGACTTGAAGTCAAAGGAGAAAACAGACTGAAAACTAATGATGATGGATTATGAGTTTGATTTCCAGAAGGGTAAGGAAGAAAACGAAAAACACAAGCATTCCACTGGAAAACTGAAACTAAAAACAGCTCCTCCATGGAAACCCCTGCGACAGGAAGGTGAGGTGGTAGCTGCCTGGCAAACAAACGCCTGACAGGAGAACAAAACAGAACACAGGGGTTGTCCCGCTAGGCCCCGCCTCCAACGTCCTGTCCCTCCATATTCATGTTTTATGCAGGAGCCCTTCAAGGCCACTTTACTGGGAGGTGATTCTTTTCCTACAGCAGAATACGTTCCCTTTTGAAAGCTCTCAGGGCCCAGACACGCATGTGGAAAGAACTTTCTGTCCCTGGCAGACCCAGGGAACCAAACCCCTTCTCCTTGAACTTGGACAGTCTTCCCCTCACTTGGAAGCCTAACTCATCCTCTGGTTTTGGAGAACTTAGTGGTTCTCGCAAAGCCCAGCTGCACGAGAAGCACACTGTCCTCAGGGGCTGGTTGGACACGGGGCACTGTGAAATGCATCAGCACCCTCTCTAGCTTGGCTCCCTCGTGCTCTTTTTCTCCCCAGATATTTTACGTGCTCTAAATATCCTAGTACGTCCTAAGAAATGACAGCACAATTAAGGTAAGTGAGTAGGAAAAGCAATCAACTGGCTCAGGACAATAAATGTCCTTGTACTTTGCTACCTTTGCACAAGGAGAGCAAAAATTGGACCCCATAGGGGTCTTTGTAGGTCAGATGACTGAGGCCACCAAGACACTACTGCCCCCAGAGGTGTCCCCAGCCCACCTTCCTTCAGAGCCAAACAGACATGGGGGCTCTGAATCCCACTTACTAATGGCCACAGCCAACACCACTCGTGGGGAGAAGGGAAAGTAGAAAAGGAGGAGAGACTGGAATGGCATGACAGTGGGAGGAGAGGAAAAGGGAAAGAAAAGAGGAAGGAGAGGAAATAAAGAGGTGGTCATGGTAGTGAGTGGGGGAGAAGCCGATTGGGGGCCTCTGGTGCCAGTTCCAGAGTTCTGGGGCTTTTTGGTCCAAGCCTTACCCTGGAGGAAGAGGCCGCTCCCAGGTGGTGGTCTTGGTATTGTGGTCAACATAATAGACACGCCCGTTGGGGAGCTCTCGCTGCTCCCATCTGCAAAATAAAGTCGATGGAGGCATGAGACACACAGTGAAAGGCAGAAGTCCTTGCTCAAAGGGTGGCTAATGTGACAGGAACTATCAGTGATGACATGCAAGACCAGCCCTTTGGTCAGATCAGCTCCACGCTGTCACTAATGGTGGCACCGTTGATGGCACCCGGGACTGCATCCGGAGAAGACTAGAATAGGTCCCCTTTATGAACTCAAGGCACGAGATGGACCACAGATTGCAATACATTCCCCTGAACAACCCATGTGAGCCTACATTCCATAGACTTTTCTAAATCAGTGTTTCTTGGCCGTTTTGGGATCAAAGATCCCTTTAGGAATGTGATGAAAGCTGAAGAGTCCTTCCTTCCAAAACGCACTTACCAACAAAAATGTGTGTGCAATTTCTGGGATTCATGGACTTCTCCTAAAATGCATCTATGGAGCCCCAGCCTTCGTGGCCTGCTGCCTCTTCAGGTCACAAATTATATGACCACGCATTCTCACAGATTCATGATCCCATACATTTCTTGTGAAAATACGGGATTTACATATAAAGGGTCTTGAAAAGAGATCAGGATGAACCAAGACACACAGCATTCTGTTTATTGGCTGCTCTACCCTTAAGTCTGTGTGTAGGTCAAAAGAAGATCAGGGCGCCATCCAATGTCAGAATGACAAGGTAGCAGATGATCCAAGTGTTAATGCACTGACAAAAATCCCTACAAAATACAGCCAAGGACCAGCCATTCCCACATTCCTGTTCTTCCCGTATTCAACTCAGCCTGACAGTAAATCCACTTACCTGGAACACGGGATCCTAAATATAAAAGATGCAAAGACTTATGTTTCTAAAATGATTATCACTTTACAAAGGATGCTGATGGTTCCATTAGCTTTTATGTTTTATGTTGATTTTACTTACTTCTACTTTGGGGTACTGTCTAGGGAAAGGTGACCTTTTCCAGGGAGCTAGTACAGTCCGTTCTGGTGAAAGGCTTGTTTAGAAAACACAAATCTATGCCAATGCAACTGATACATAAGGGGAACAATTTGCGCAGAATTTGAGTTTTGTGTTTGCTTTGCATGAATTTGCCTTTGAAAAACAAGAGATGAACACACAGAAGACTTCCCCTACCTGAAAGCAGTCCTGTAGCAACACACAAAACCCACACGTCCACCAGCTACCTCGCTTTACTGTGCATTGTACACCACACCCACCCACATCTGGGGCTACAACTCCAGTCTGATTTCAGAAAACACTCGCTGTACCCCTCCGCGAGAACGCTCACAACCTCCAGCCCTTCCAACACCTGCTTCCACAAGCAAACTTCAGGTCTCCTCATGGAAACATGCAGTATTTATTGTTGTGTTATATTTTCAACCATTTAACATGTGTAAGACTATGCTACCATTGGTCTTAGTGCGTCACTGTGTGTCACTGACAAATTTTTGAGTGTTAGGTCCCTAACCCATTTTTTTCCCCTAATCCCCGTAGTTTTCATTGCATGATTTGGCAGAGTGTGGTGATTTTAAGGAACACATATTTTACAGGAGAGGTGACTGTAAACCGAAATAAACGTCCTAACTTCTATTACTAAGCCTGCTGTGTCTATTCCGATAGACACTGCCTTTATCCCATCCCACTGCTCAGATATGATTAGCAGGCTGCACGGATGAGCCCCTCCAAGGCTAATTCGGATACAGACATGAGGTTTTTGAGGCAAAAATGGGAAGGGGGGAACCATCACCCACTATGGCTACAGGCTCATGTTCTAGCCTCCTTCCTTTAAGGTGGGCAATGCCATCACCACTGAGGGAGCGGGAGGCTAATAACTCTAACTCAGCTCTGCCTCTCTGGCCCATTGGTTCTACCACGTCACATGGAAAGGAACAGAGAGGAAAAGGAAGGTCACCAGGAATCTACAAGGAACCCACTGCCCAGAAGACCAGGTGCCAGGTACCGTTCCGATGCCCACTCAACGTGAACACCCTTCCCTGGCACAGGAGTCTGGGTCGGGGCCCTGAAGATCCACACAATGGGGAAGGAACTAGAATGAGTCCGCCTGGTTCACTTCTAGCCTCCGTTTTAATCACAACCCTCTGCTCAAAGACGACTGACGGGAAGAGGCTGCACATTGGGCACCACCGCGAGGCTCAGCCCTGGGGTGCTGAGCGGGAGCTGCACCACGCGCCCTCCTCCAGAAGGGATCAGTCAGCTACGGGGCTGAGCGCCGGAGTGTCACAAACACCATTAAACTTCACGGTACTTACTTTTTCATTCAAGATCTAGCCCACTTGGTATATCTGAATATAATCTGGACCAGGGTAGGTAACCCATTTGAATAAAGAAATCTATTTTGTTACATGCCTTCAAAACATTGGTTACTTACATTCAAATCTATTCTGTCACTCTATATATTTATGCAAAAGCACATTTCAGAACACCTACTCATGATCCAGCTTCATTTTTGTACATGCTATTCTGACAAGAAAAGAGCGTGCAATTGTTGTTTTTAAAACATTCTAGTATTTTTCGAAGCAACTTTAAAAAGACATGATATAGCACAAACCATAATGGGAAAGAATATAAAGAAGCATGCAAACTGTTACATTAAGAATGGACAGGC
>PVHT020000012.1:1096608-1146392 GCA_004024745.2 Catagonus wagneri | reverse complement strand
CCAAGTGCTACACTTTGATAAAGCCGGGTGGTGGAGCCCACAGGTATTTGTCTATTCTTATCTGTGTGCTTAAAATATTTTACAGTAAGAAAATAAATGTGAATAGCACCGGTTTCGGTAGATGTGTGTTTCTGTGTGCATTTCTGTCTATGTGGTGTTAGGCAAACTGCTCAAGGTTTTTCTCATTTGCAAAATAAGGGTAAAAGTAGCCACTACACAGAGTGTCGTGAAGATGGCGTGAAATAACCAGCATATGAGACCTCCCCAGCACAAGGGGAACATTCTCTGCATGCTAGCTATCACTAACGGTCAGGCAAAAGTACATACTAGGTGCATGAAAACTACCAATGAGTAAGTCTAGGTGGGTGTTTGTTTGTTATTGTTGTTCTATTTCTTCTTCTATTTCTTTTTAATTAAAAAAAAAAAAACTAAAAAATTGTAAGAGGTGGAGTTCCCATTGTGGCAAAGCAGAAATTAATCCAACTAGTGGCCATGAGGTTGAGGGTTCGACCCCTGGCCTTGCTCAGTGGGTTGACTATATGGTGTTGCCATGAGCTGTGGTGTAGGTAGCAGATGTAGCTCGGATCCCGCATTGCTGTGGCCATGGTGTAGGCCAGCAGCTGTAGCTCCGATTCGACCCCTAGCCTGGGACACTGCATATGCCACGGGTGTGGCCCTAAAAGGCAATAAATAAATAAATAAATAATTGTAAGAGGTGCTGAGAATGAAAGCATTTATCCAGTCATTTAACAAATAAGTCTCATTCCATCTTCCTAGAAGTCAGGTACTATGTGCTGGGGATACAGAAATGGACACAAGAATCCCAGCTTTCAAAGAGTTCTTAAAAAGGTGCAGTAAAAATGAAAACTCCTAATTACACGTGAAAACATACATATAGCAGGGCGCGAATATCTCACAGGCCGGCCCCAACAATAGAATCTTGGCAAAGAAGGCTTGTGTTCTGAGACAGGGAGCAAGAAGCCAAAAGTATTACCTAAGCATGTAATAGTCCTTGCAGAATCAAGAACTAAACCATACTACTTAGCAAGAAGGCACAGATTCTCCCAGTATAATCCTTTAATCCTTTGCTACTCAAAGTACGGTCCGTGGCTCACGCTATTACTGTTCAGCAAACAGAAAATGACCAAAGTTTCTAAGCATTTAGAAACCAATTTGACATGGTCACAACATCCAGCTATGTGATCTGTAGATCTGTCTCAACGAATAGAGAACCAAAGTAAGGATTCGTAAGAGAGTGAAAAAAAAAAAAAAATTAAAACAAACAAATGAAAAAAAACCAAAACAGGAGGAAAAAAAAAAGGAGCAGTTCTTCACTGACAGTTTGAGAGGCACTGTTTTAAAACTCCTTGGGTAAGGCTCTTTGGCTCGCGCCAAAATGGAGTTTGGGATGAAATTCAAATGGCAGCGGCTGGTTTCTAACTTAGCAGAGAAGCTCCAAATTTCAACGTCTCTCAAAGTGTTTCTACAAAGAAAACATCAAAGGACTCTTACCAGGTTGTCACCCTGGTAAGATAGGTGGTCCAAGGACCACCTGGAGCAAGGACCTCTGGACCTTCGTAACTGGGCCTGGGGGTAGCGGAGACGGCCAATCCGAAAGATCCAGAAAACACCCTCCTCGGTTAATTCTGCTCCGAGGCAGGAAGCGGACAGGGCAGCCAATGACTGCGGGAGAAGAGGGATGGTGTGAAATGGCAGCGCTGAGGTAAGTCGGTGGAGGCCAAACACAACGGCCTCCCTTATGTAAGAAACCACAGCTCGGTGCCGGCTGCCAGGGTGGAATAATGTGCCTCTGTGCGCGAGGAGCTGAGCAGGCTGCTGAGCCTGGGACGCGCTTGGAGTTTATCTAAGCCATGTACCCATGGGCTCTTAATGAGCATTCGGTCCCCAAAGTGGGCTCAGGGCTGATAAAAACCAGATGCAGGGCCAGCTGATCAAAGCAGCCTCCCTCCCCACTGCCTGGACCACTATCTTACCGCGTCTCCGAGCCTCCCTGGAACCCCCTCCTTTAACAGACATTTGCAAAGCTGAAAATGCCACGCCCTTCCAATCGGCTTCTTTCGTGCTAATTCAACTAAGAGGTACAGAAAGCAGGAGGGTTTGGAGACAGCGCGGAGAAGAGAGGGATAAAGTGTGTTCTGTTCGGACTTACACAGCCCAGTTTTCAGTGGCCTTCAGTCATTAAAACATACAGACGTCTGTGACATCTTTACGACCAGTCTCATCTGCTGCAAGCTTCAGAAAGGCAATGCAAAAAAAAAAAAAAAAAAAAAAAAAAAAAAAAAAAAAAAAAAAAAAAGAAAAAGAAAGCAAAAAAAAAGAAAGAAAGGCAATGCAGCAACTGGAAAAATAAGCCTTCGGGATCCCCACGAGAACCCTACCCTATCGCTCTGTAAGGGAGATTGAAGGGGTTGAGAAGAGCTGGAAAGAGACAGAGTCAGAGGGAGGTCTTGCAAAAGCAGTCTACCGGGGCCCAGAAAGGCCTTAGGAAAGGGGAGACAAGCTCCACAGTGTCTCCAGGGCGTGAGGGCCCCTCGTGAGCAGGGACGAGCATCCTGACACTGTGATAGTTTCATACCTGACAACCCAGTGCGTAACCCCTTAAGGTCTCACCCTTGGGAAGAAAATGCCATATTCCTTCAGAGCTGCTCTTTATTTGAAGTACAAAACATTCGTCCAGGTGGAGGGGGAGAAAAGATGGTATTGAAATTGATTCATTATTTCATTACAAATACGTCTTAGGGGCTGACTTTGTACCAGGCTCCTTGCCACCTTGACGTTTACAGCCCAGCAGGGCAGAGAGACGCCAAACAGGCAATTACACGTGTGAGAAGAGTTACAGTACACGGGGCGGTCTGACCTTGTTTACCAAGGATCGAGGAAGTATTCCCAGAGCAAGGGCCGATTAATTTGGGATGTGGAGATGGATAGAAATCAACACACAAAAATGGTGAGGAAGTTTTCAGAGAGGGTAACCAGCATGGCAGAGGGTCCCAAATCCAGAGAAAAGGTGGTACGTTTGTCAAACTAAAAGAAGTTATTGTGGGTACAGCTTAGAGAGCAAAGCACAGAAGGCCCTCCATAGAAGGCTTGAGGGGTAGATGAGGTCCTGTGCTACAGGGCTTTTGAGGTCTTATTAAGCATTTGCAAATTTATCCCTAAAGACAAAAGGAAGCCATTATGGCATTCTAGGTCGTGAAATGTCATGCTCAGAGTTTTATTTCATTTTATTTTTTGGCTGCATCTGTGGTTTATGGAAGTTCCTGGGCCAGGGATTGAATCCAAGCCACAGCTATGACCGATGCCACAGCTGCAGCAATGCCGGATCCTTAACCCACTGTGCTGGGCTGGGGATCGAACCTGTGTCCCGGTGCTCCAGTGACACTGCCAATTCCATTGCGCCACAGCGGGAACTCCTCAAAGTTTTATTTTAAAAGGTTAAAAGTGGTCCCCTTACTCCTGAAGCCAAGATACTATGAACAGAGAGGAATAACCCATCTTGTCTGAATCTCCTAAACTTGTAAATAAGCTGGGGTGGGGACGGGAGGTCTGCGAATTGCAAGGCTGGACGTAGAAAGTGTGCCTTTTCTGGCTTGTCATCACAGAGCAGAGAACTGAAAGCCTGCCGTCCTCAGTGCCACGCACGCACTCAGCAGTGCTGGTCCAGGCAACCTGCAGGCCCTGAGGCTGCTCGCGAGGCACGGGGGCGCCCCACTGTCTCGGGGTTGCGCAGCTGGAAGCCCATCTGGGCTGGGAAACCGGGTCTCAACACCCTTCTCTGGACCATCTCATGTGTGTTAAAGTGGGGAGCCCTGCACATGGGGGCCGCATCCCATTCTAAACGCTCCGCGGTAGGAGCTGGACTGTGGGACAGTGTTTCAGCCTCTGGCGGGTGGGGGAGGAGAAGCGCTTCCCTGGGCGGCTCCAACTGCCAGACGTAGAATAAAGAGCAGTTTCAGGGCCTGGAGTTTTCCAGCTGTCTGGAAACAGGAAGAGCCCAATCCAGGAGAACAGTAACCCTCACACACGCCCCACATAAAGACACGTTGAGCCCTTAGTCCTAATTGCCTGTGACCGACACAGGAGCGAAGCCCGCCCTCCAGGCCTTTGCTGGGCTGGGAGGGGGTGTACACATGAACAACTCAAGGGGGACACAGACAGCATTTTCTCTCCCTTCTGCCAGCGTGACTCTGCCCTGCTACCCCCAAATTATGTACAGATTTCAAATTGTAAACCAAAGCAAGGTCTTTCGAGTATTCCTTACTACATACAAAAAAAAAAAAAACCCAGCCAAGCCCTGTAAGAAGCTGCACACAAGCAACGGGTTATGAATCCTTTCACAAAATTGAAAACTTCACCAAAAAACTTTTTGGAGCCACCTCTCAATGCCCCAGATTCTCGCCGGGTCTGAGGTATTAAAAACTATTTGCAGGACGTTTCATGTGTTCAGCTGTTTTATTAAGAAATCTAAGTTAGGTAATGAGCCAAAGGCTGGGGATGTGAGATGTATGTGGTAAAATGGCAAATGCCTTCAGATTTCGATTTTTTTGTTTAAGCAACTGGGTTTGCTGAAGCGGCTTAAGAACAATGCAGCATGATACACATCAAGCGAGACACTGTCCGTCTTTCCCTTTGCAAATAACAAAAGCTCAGAGGACCAACCCACACATCACCACCATCAGCAAGACCACAGTGACCGTGGAGACAGGGACACTGGTTTCCTTGGTACCAAACTGATAACCAGGACGGGCAGCGGGACCGCAGTGGAATCGGCCCAGACAGTGACTGGTAGCCCCGAGATGAGACTCTGTTTTTCAGTTCAGAACCTTTCCCTTCCCTTGTGGTTCCTTCACAACTGCTTCAAAAATATCATTCACCAGGTTTAAGACCCAGCACTGGGTGAGGGCATCATATATACTGTCTTATTGGGGCCCCTTAACTTCCTGGGGAGACGGATATGCATGATTATTACCTCCACCTTACCAAGATGGTAAGTCACTCAGGCAAGGTCACTGTGGGTAGAGTGGGGACCCAAGCCCAGGCCTATCTGATGTCATGCTCTTAGTCTCCACTCACTATACAGCCAAAACCTGAACTTCCTTTTGGTCTGCCGGGACCATCTTCTTGTCATCCAAAGCCTTTAGCATCAGATTTTATTCTAAACCAAAGGGTGGGAAGAAAACTCGGAGCCCATGTGAACATCAGCCCCAGCCCCGTGAGTAACACCCAATAATATTCAGAGCCTCAAGTCTTCCATGGCCCATTAAGATAAAATCTGAGAGAGAAAAGCTGTTTTCTAGGCAGGATCCAGGCAAACACCCTTCAGTGATCTTGGAGGGCAAAATGCACTCCTTGTTGCAGACAAGCCACACTCTTTGAGTCAAGCGGGTCATTTCAAGTCACGGTATAAGGTGGCATTGATTCTGCCCCTGAAGATTTAGATTCTTTTCAAGATTTATGTAGAACAAGCAGTCCCTCCACACCTTGCTCGTTACTATGCATGGCAGCCTCCCCCAAGACTACTAGCTCGCCACCAGGCAATAAATAACCACGTTGTTCCTGCCCTGTTGAAGGAGTCTCAGCTGTTGGGATTTTTGAGGAGGTGGGTGGCAGCGCCGTGGTGGGACAGAGGGCTACTCACCCAGCAGGCAGAGCATCGGGGGCCTGGGCGGCCGTTGGGAGCTGCTGGGTGCCCGAAGTGCTGGGCTCCTCTCCTTCGGCCGGCGTGGACGTGGCAGGGAGAGCCTCGGCAGTGGGGTTTAGGGTCACACTCGACGATGCAGCAGGCGGGGATGTCACACCAACAACAGAGGGTTCTTCAGGATCAGTGGCTGCAGTGGGCTCATCGCTCACTGAAAATACAGACATTGTAGTTTAGAGATCAACTCAGAGTTGTGCTCACATTTACCAAGTTTTTCGCTTAACAGGATAATGCAGTAACTGCAAGGTAACCATGCACGTCATCCAGAGACGTCAAAAAGTTTTCAGCCCCCAGCCTGGGAACTTCCATATGCTGCAGGTGCAGTCATAAAGAGAAAAAAAAAGAGAAGAAGAAAAAAAAAACTTTGGAAATGACAGCAAGTCTGTAATGGCCTGCCTGAAGAAAATTGAGAGGTGGATCTGAAATAAACAGATTATTAAACATGACCGTTTTATAGACCTTTATTAAATTTTTCTAGCATACTATAATTACATTCACTGCAATAAAAGAGTAGCAGGAAAAATAAAGTACCAGGAAAGTGTGTCAGTGATACGTGGAGCATGCCCAAGACCAAAGCCAAGTTTAAAGGCTTGTATACTTTCCTTCAAACTCATCGTTTGTCTGCTAGGCACAAATAGCACCTTCCTTCAAAAAGCTCCATACACACTAAGAGGCAGAAAACTCCAATAATGTGCTTGTTCTTTTAAAGATTCACGCTCAAAGTGGGGAGCAAAGATTAACACCCTAGATGGAAAAGATGAAGCCTGGCGATAAGCAACTTGTCTCCAAGGCAACAACATACAAAGAGACAGAAGTGAAACAAACTGATCTCCAAGCCTCCTCATTTCTCCATTTTTTTTATGATCACTCATGTTTGCAAGGACCCCAAGGCACTGCAATATCCTTTCAGTCAAAATGGAGTCAAACACAGTTTCAAAGAAATAAAATGCTTTGAAAATGGATGAGCCATATGCAGAGAACTTTCCTCATACATGACTGCATGTGGGTACATTCACGCTAGCATTTTGTAGGAAAACCCCTTGGTTAGGCCTCACCTTCCTAACAGGAAACTCTTTTTGCAATTTCCCTAATGAATGGCTATCCAGATCCTTCTTGAACATTTCCTCTGACAGGCAGCTTGCAATAGAGCCTTTCCACTGCTGAATGAACAGAGTTGCCAGATAGATTTTTTTCTTTTCTTCTTTTTTTCTTTTTCAGCTGCATCCATGACTTATGGAAGTTCCTGGGCTAGGGACTGAATCCGAGCCATAGCCATAGCAAGGCTGGATCCTTAAGCCACTGCACGAGGCTAGGGATCGAACTCAGACCTCCACAGAGACAAATCGGATCATTAACTCACTTCACTGCAGTTGGAACTTCCAGAAAGATTTTTTTTTTAATGTGAAGCCTAATTCCACTAGATGGTTTCTGTCTCCACACCCTAAGCAATACAACATGAGTGTCTGGCTATCCTGTTTCTCATTCTCCCTCTCTGTTCCAATAAAAAGGCCTACTCTTTCTTTAGTGTTTCTGGGTTACCCTCTTTTTCCCACCTGGCAACCCTCTTGTCACTAGCTTCTTCTCTGGCCTCCCATTTCTAAATAACATCAGGAGCAAAACATAATAAATGACATACCATCAGACTAGCAAAATCAAATTTCCAACACAGACGATATTAGTTATATTGATAGAACACCAGTATGCACCAGGCAAAGTATAAAGCATTTTGGATCATCTCAATGAAGCCTCATACACAGTCACATGAGCTAGGCACAATTAATATCTGCCCATTTTACAGCTGGGGAAACTGAGGCTCAAAGAGGTTAAACATCCTGCAAGGTCATAAGGCACCTAATTCACATTCCCGCTGTCTGTCCCCAGAGCCTGAAACACTCACTCTCTACCCTTCTCCCTCTCTGCACACCCTTTAATTTGGCCCAAGATTATAATAAGTCTGAAGCGACCACATGATGCTGGCTAACATGAGACTGGTGGTCAGCTGAAACTTAGACTTCTTCACGTGCTATGATGATCCTAGGAACTACCTATTTATGTTTTCTCTCCAGTCTATGAAATATTGTCTGGCACACAGACTTAGTCATTCAATAAATGATGACATTTTGTGCAACTGATGTTTCCCCAACATCAACGGAAGACTTTACATTTCTAGCGCCAGTCTCCCTCAGCTGAGTTAGTAAAACACAACAGATGGCAATTCTCTTTATGTAAGTCTATACATTCTGCTCAATCCCAATTAAAAAACCATCATGACTTTTTTGAGAACTATATAAATTCATTCTAAAATTTATAAGGAAAGTAAACACAGAAGAATAGCCATAAAGTTTCTAGAGATGAAGAGTCGTGTATGTGTGGGTGGGTGTTGGTTCCCTAAAGTATTAATACATATTATAAAGCTTTAATAAATAAAAAAAAAAAGTGGCACTGATACATGAATAGGCAGATGTGAATTAAATAAGCAAGAAGGGTCAGAGAGAGAGTTAAATACACACTGGAATTTAGAAATTAGCATATGACAAAGGTGACATGCAAAAAAGACAGACTATTCAGCACATAGTACTGTGACAACTAGGTAGTGTACTAGACAAAAACTGAGTTATATCCCTACCTCTCCTTACACCAAAATGAACTTCAGATAGGTCAAAGATTTTGACATGAAAAATAAAATCACAGGAGTTCTCCTGTGACTCAGCAGGTTAAGGATCTGGCATCATCACGGCAGTGGCTTAGGTTGTGTTATGGCTCAGGTTTGACCCCTGGCTCAGGAACTTCCACATGCCTCGAGTATGGCCAAAAGAGAAAAATAAAATTTAAACATTTTAATAAAAAATTAAACCACAGAGGAGCTACAGAATTTTTTATTTTTTATTTTTTTGGCTTTTTATGGCCACGCCCATGGCCTACAGAGGTTCCCTGGCTAGGGGTCCTGCTGGAGCTACAGCTGCTGGCCTACACCACAGCCACAGCAATGCAGGATCCAAGCCGCATTGGTGACCTACACCACAGTTTACAGCAACACTGGATCCTTAACCCATTGAATGAGGCCAGGGATCAAACCCTCAACCTCATGGTTACTAGCAGGATTCATTTCCACTTTGCCACAACGGGAACTCCCAAGGAGAACATTTATTATAATCTCAAAGTGGAAAAGACTTTTTGAAGTACTGGTAAAAATCTAAAAATCATAAAATATTGATAAATTAAACTATATTAAAATTTTTTCAGAAAACCTAAATGGCAAAAAACACCACATGCAAAATTAATATCAAAAGGAAAAGAATGAACTGGGAAAAATAATCATCAATTCATAGAGATGTTGCTAATTTCTTTAATATTAAAAAGTCCCTACAGGAGTTCCCATCGTGGCTCAGTGGTTAAAGAATCCGACTAGGAACCATGAGGTTGCGGGTCTGATCCCTGGCCTTGCTCAGTGGGTTAAGGATCCAGCATTGCCGTGAGCTGTGGTGTAGGTTGCAGACGTGGCTCGGATCCCGCGTTGCTATGGCTGTGGCGCAGGCCAGAGGCTACAGCTCCGATTAGACCCCTAGCCTGGGAACCTCCATATGCCGTGGGTGCGGCCCTAGAAAAGGCAAAAAAAGAAATGTCTCTGCGAATCAATAAGAAAAAGACCAAAAATATGCAGAAACACTTCACAGTTAAGGAAATATAACTTAATTTGGTTGCGATGACCGTTGTACACCTATAAATATAATAAAATTCATTAATTAAAAAAAAAGGGAAATACAACTTACCCCTAAATATATGAAAAGATTCAATCTCAATTATGAGACAAGAAATGCAATTTAAGTAGTTCCTGTCATGGCACAGTGGAAACGAATCCGACTAGGAATCATGAGGTATGGGGTTCGATCCCTGGCCTCGCTCAGTGGGTTAAGGATCTGGCATTGACCTGAGCTGTGGTGTAGGTGGCAGATGTGACTTGGATCTGGCGTGGCTGTGGCTGTGGAGTAGACTGGCAGCTGTAGTTCTGATTGGACCCCTAGCCTAGGAACCTCCATATGCCATGGGTGCAGCCCTAAAAAGCAAAAAAAAAAAAAAAAAGAAACACAATTTAAGACTATAAAGAAATGCCATTTTTTGGCCTACTGCATTGGCAAGAATAAAATTTCACCACACACTGAAAAGACTGTAAGAAAAACTGGAATTTATACATACTCCTGGTAGGAGAAACTGCCAGAACTTTTATGAAGTGCATTTGGGCAATATCAAGAATTTAAATGCAGTAACTTTGAGGTGGAGGAAGCTGGGGTGGACACAGAGAAGGAAGGTGGGGGAGGCGGGCCCATAGATGAAATTAAAATGGCTGTGAGTCAGTAACAATGGAAGCTGGGTGATTCCTTTTAACTTCTGTACGCAATGTGTGTAGCACAGATGGAACTGTGTACTCCTATCAGGAGACACACAATGTCTAGTGGTCTCTCTTTCCCACTGTTAACAGCCATTGATGATTTTCACCTAAATCCACAATTGGCTAAGGACCACAAAATAGTAATATTCGAATTCTATCATGCCTATAGAGTCATTTTGCTTATCAACTACTTGAGACTACTTTAAGGTTCAGTTTGTAAAGAAAAGGAAGGAGAATTGACTGAGGCTTTCTTTCTACTCACCAGTTTTGAGAATAATGAGTTGATATCCTCATGTCCTCCAAAAATTAAATTTTTATATGATTTTTAGTTGATTTACAGTGTTCTTCAGTTTATACTGTACAGCAGTGACCCAGTCATATGTATTTCATATTCTTTTCCTCATATTATCCTCCATCATGTTCTATCACTAGTGACTAGATATAGTTCCCTGTGCTATACAGTATCTCATTGTTTATCTAATCCAAATGCAACAGTTTGCATTTACTAACGGCAAATTCCCAGTCCATCCCACTTCCTCCCCATCCCCCTTGGCAACCACAAGTCTGTTCTCCAAGTTCATGAGTTTCTTTTCTATGAAAAGGTTCATTCGTGCTGTATATTAGGCTCCAGATGTAAGTAATATCATATGGTATTTGTCTTTCTCTTTCTAAGTTCACTCAGTATCAGAGTCTCTAATTCCATCCATGTTGCTGCAAAAGGCATTATTTTGTTCTTTTTTATGGCTGAGTAGTATTCCATTGTGTATGTGTATCACATCTTCTTAATCCATTCTTCTGTCAATGGGACATTTAGTTTGTTTCCATGTCTTGGCTACTGTGAATAGTGCTGCAATGAATATACGGGTGCACATATCCTTTTCAAGGAAAGTTTTGTCCGGATGTGTGCCCAAGAGTGGGATTTCTGGGTCATATGGTAGTTCTATATT
Source organism: Catagonus wagneri (assembly GCA_004024745.2). NCBI lineage: Eukaryota > Metazoa > Chordata > Mammalia > Artiodactyla > Tayassuidae > Catagonus > Catagonus wagneri. The sequence continues at coordinate 1,135,339 of PVHT020000012.1, read as the reverse complement.
TAGTTTTCTGAGGTACCTCCATACTTTTTTCCACAGTTTACAAAAATGAACTTTTGTTCTGCTTAAAAATCATTATGACTTCTTGGATTTAAACATATTTAAAATATTTCAGTCTGCTGTGCTTGCTGTTCTTATTGAAATGAAAATTGTCTCCATCTGGGGTTAGCAGGAGAGGGAAGGGGCAAAGATCTTCAAGCTGGCTTCTAGTTCTTTGGAAAATTTTTCTAAGATAATTAACAAGTGGGAGGGTGAAGAATAGCATATATATTGCATGTGTGTTCAAAGAATATATATGCATATGCTTATATATTCAAAGAACATCTTGGAAAGAATCATAAGAAACAAAACAGTGACTGCCTCTGGGGAGGGAAGGGGAGGCTGGAGGAGTGGAATAGGAAGGTGACTTTCTTGACACTGTTTAAGCTTTTATAATTTTACAGTGTTGACAATATATAGGTACTACCTATTAAAACTATCATGAAACGGACGACTGGGAAAAGAACAAAAGCGAAGGCCAGTGGCATACCAGTGGGAAAGACCCTCCAGTCAACACCGTTTGGGTCTGAATGTCCATGCAGCTGCAAATGTCGTTAGAAGGGTTCCCACCAAGACTGAGTCTGTCCACAGAGCGATCCAAGACCCTGTGATTCACTAAAGTAGTTCATCTGTTAAAGAGTTTTGTGCTGTCTTGAGTCTGGATTTGGAAATAGAATATGAAAGCCAAACATCTTAGCACTGAAACTTTCTGTGTCTGTGCTTATACTCTGCTTCTAGAAACTGTGTGTCTGTCTGTCTGTGTGTGTGCATGCGTGCGCGCGCAGGCATTCCTCAGAGCTATTGGAGGTTTGGCTCCAGACCACCACAATAAAGCAAATACTGCAAGAGAGCAAGTCACAAGGATTTTTGGGTTTCCTAGTACATATAAGTTATATTTACACTACACTGCAGTCTATTAAGTATACAAGAATATTGTGTCTTAAAAGAACTTAATTAAAAAAATACCTTATTGCTAAAAAAAAAAAAAAAGCCAACCACATCTGAGAGAGTTGATCTTTTTCTGGTAGAGGGTTTGAAATATTGTAAGAATTATCAAAATATGACACAGAGACATGAAGTGAACAAATACATGCTGTTGGAGAAACGGTACCGAAAGATTTGCTTGTGCAGGATTGCTGCAGACCTTCAAATCTGTAAAACGTACAGCGTCTGTGACTGTGAAGCACAGTAAAGGGAACAGCAATACAAAAAGGTGTCCCTACACACACACACACACACACACAGAGTCTCAGAATGCCAGGGCTGGCAAACTGAGAAGGAAGCGCACTCCATCAAAGCTTACAGTCAGAGGAAACTAAAGTTTAGACAGTTCAGTTACCGCCTGAGGTCACCTTGGTAAAGCGGTGACAGAGCAGACAGAGCACCATACCTGAGCCAGGCTCAGGCTTCAGGTAGAGAGAAAACCTGGATTGCCAAAGACGAGGAGTTACCATTTCATCACACCATAGAGAACTGCTGTATTTTACATTTTAGCTCTATTCCATACAACCACTGTTCTCCATGAACCCTAATTATTTGACATACACAACTCATCTCCCCCAAAAGACAGTACCTTCTTGAGAAGGAGGGCAAATCTCCTTGTTTTTTGGCTGTTTTTTCTTTTTCTGGGGGGGGGGGCGTTGTTTTGTTTTGTTTTGTTTGCTTTTTAGGGCCGAACCTACAGCATATGGAGGTTCCCAGGCTAAGGGTTGAATCAGAGCTGCAGCTGCCGGCCTACACCACAGCCACAGCAACGTGGGATCCCTGCCTCCTCTGTGACCTACACCACAGCTCAGAGCAACGCCAGATCCTTAACCCACTGAGCGAGGCCAGGGACCAAATAAGCATCCTCATGGATACCAGTCAGGTTCGTTACCTCTGAGCCACAGAGGGAACTCCCAGATCTCCTTCATTTTTGGCTACTTCCACTCCCTACTTCCTATGTTCTAGTTTCTCTCCCTTCCCTCCACTCAGCCCTCCTTCCTGGAGCCCCCACCACCACCACCACTTCAGCCCAGATCCATCCCGCTGCGGGCCCACAGCACCTGTGGTCTCGGTCACTCAATCACACAGCCCCTGTGACATGTGCTGTGTTAGTACCTGGCTAATTGTGTCTTTTTAGTTTCTTTCCCTGAAACAGATTATTAAGCAGAGGCCTTATTTTACACTTCTTCACTTTGTCCATAGTGCTTAGCAAAATGGCATTCAGTAAGTATTCGTTGAATAAATACTTGTTCAAGAGGCCTAATAATCTAGCAAAAGATAATCTGAAATAAAACCACTTCATTGCGGCTCAGTGGTAACGAACATGACCAGGATCCGTGAGGATGTGGGTTTGATCCCTGGTCTCACTCAGCGGGTTAAGTATCCGGCGTTGCCTTGAGCTGTGGTGTAGGTCGCAGACAAGTCTCAGATCTTGTATTGCTGTGGCTGTGGTATAGGCCAGCAGCTGTAGCTCTGATTCGACCCCTAGCCTGGGAACTTCCATATGCTGAAGCTGATGCCCTAAAAGAAAAAAACAAACAAACAAACAAAAACCACCTTACATTTGGGTAACACTACTATTTGCAAAGCTGGTTCTTTTTTAATTTTTTAGGTTTTGAATTAACTTTTAATTTACAGAAAAGTTGCAAAAACCGTACAAAGACAGCTTGCCCTTCATCCAAGCTAATATAACATTGCCTACCTACCTTGCTTAACCATGGCACATTTGTCAAAGCTAAAAAATTAACATTAATATATTGCTATTAATTAAATTTCAGGCTTTATTTAGATTTCACCAGCTTTTCCACTAATATCCTTTTACTACGCCAAGATCCAGTCCAGGATCTTGGGCTGCTTTTCACAAATTCACTTTTTTTTTTTTTTTTTAGGGCTGCACTCTCGCATGCGGAGGTTCCTGCGCTAGGGGTCAAATCAGAGCTACAGCTGCTGGCCTACTCCACAGCCACAGCAACGCCAGATCCAAGCCATGTCTGCAACCTACACCACAGCTCACAGCAACACCCAATCCTTTAATCCACTAAGTGGGGTCAGGGATTGAACCCACATCCTCACGGATATTAGTCAGGTTCATTACTACTGAGCCACAACAGGAACTCCTATAAATTCACTTTTATTATTAGTTCACTTATCCTCTGAAAAACTGCATAAGGAAAATATTTTTATTCCCATTTTACTGAAGACAAAACTGAGGTTCCCAGAGGGACCATTCAGAGAGGTGCCAAGAAAGTAGCGGAACTAGCACTGAAACAAGACCCTTAAATAAAAACAACGGAAGAGAGGGGAAAGGAGAGGCGAAGGTGGCTAACACGGTTTTCCTGTAAGGGAAGAAAAGCTGGGTACCAAGATTACAGGGTAAATGGGGTAAGGAAATCAAAAAGGAGCTGGATGGCCTCTGATTGCTGCAACCTGCATTTTTCACAAGGTTCCTTCTGTGATGCTGGTTAAACATTCTAACTTTATGAATCGGATATTCATTCAGGACTAAGACATACTTTAGCTACAGTTAGCCAAAAAAAAGATCAGGAATTGGAAATTCTTTTTCTTAGTTCTAGACACGCTGCCAGCTCCCTGTGTGTTCCAAGATCTTTAGGGGCTGTGTGTGTGTGTGTGTGTGTGTGTGTGTGTGTGATGGCACAGGCACTTGTTGTACACACAGGTCTTTTTGGCCCCCTCACTCAGGCACGGAGAAGGCGACTGCCAACAATGGAAGCTTTTTAAATGGAAGACCAGCTCACAAAGACAGGACACACAGTAAAGCAGTCAGTATCTCTCATCCGTGAAACCCAAGCAATGCCTTCCAATGCAGTCAGTCAACCCAGCTCTTCCCAAGAGCAACCAAAACTAGAAAAATATTTCATGATGAGCATTGCGCAGGTTGGGTGAGGATTATATAAAGAAAAGCAAGTAAATGAGATGGAAAAAAGAAGAAAAACTTTAAAGTGGATAAAGCCATACCATGTCACCTGATGGGAAAGTTCAGCCTCTCCCCGGTCAATACAGAGATTCCAGTGGTTGCCATTTACATTTCACCATGCTTCCAAACACTCAAAGCCTGAAATTTGTTTTGAAACTGCATAAACTATCACAGAATGTCATGGAGAAAAGGCAGTAAGGCAGGACTAGCCCTTCCAGACATTAGCAAAGCATCCTATAACACGTCAGTAATGAAAATCACACAAGACTGGCTCCAAACCAGAAATAAATAAGAGTGCAGAAATGAATATTCACTGCATTGAGGAATACAGTAACTGATAAGCATTAAGTAAAAACCACAGTGAGAAAAAAAAAAAACTAATATTTATAACAGGACCCCTCCAGAGAGAAAAACTGAAACCTAGCCCTCATTATATTTATATACATATAGATATAAAAATACCACTATAAATTCCAGTGTGATAGCTATTTTTTAACATAAAAAAGTGAAACAGAACAAAATATTTATTCTGTTTATAGACAAGAGAGAATCTTTTCACAATTGACACAAAAGGTGAAATTACAAACATTAAAAAGTGCTCAGGCACATTTTTTTTTTTTGGCCATGCCTGCAGCATATGGAAGTTCCCAGGTCAGGGATCGAACCTACGCCTCAGCAGTGACCCAAGCCGCTGCAATGACTTTGCTGGATCCTTAACCCACTGTGCCACAAGAGAACTCCACAATTTTTTTTTAAAGTCTTTTAACTCCTTTTCTACAGAAACCACAGAAAATGAAATAAAAGACAAAACAATGACACAGGAGGAAAACCTATCATCATAAATATAAAAGATAAATTTTCTATCTGGATACTTCTCTCCCACTAGGATGGCTGAAAGAAAGAAAGATAGAAAGATGGAAAAAGTGTTGGCAAGGAAAAATTGGAATCCTCATTCACTTCTGGTAGGTATGTAAAACGGTTCAGCTGCTCTGGACAAAAGTTTGCGGGTTCCTCAAAAGCTAAACAGAGAATTACCTTATGACCCTCAACTCTACTGCACGGTATAGAACCAAAAGAATTGCAAACACAGACTCCTGTACACCCATGTTCACAGCAGCATTATTCACAACAGCCAAAAGGTGGACACAACCCCAATGTCTATCAACAAATGAATGGATAAATTAAATGTGGTAAACACATACAGTGGAATATTACTCAAACTGAAAACGGAATCCTGACACATGCTACAATGTGGATGAATCCTGAAAACATTACGCTAACTGAAATAAACGAGAGATGAAAGGAGAAATTATTTCACTTATGAGCTACCTAGGATAAGCAAATTCATAGAGACATACAGTAGAACAGAGGTTACCAGGGGCTGGGGCCGGGTCGGGTGGGAGAGGAAGGAGGAAGGGAGAATGTTTCTGTGTAAAGAGTACAGAGTTTCATTTTGGGATGATGGAAGAGTTCTGGAAATGGATCGTGGTGAAGTTGCACCACACTGTGAATGTACTCAATGTTACCGAATTATAAACGGTTTAAATGGTAAATTTTGTTATGAGCATTGTACCACAATTTTATTAAAAACTTGTACTTAGACTATATAAATCTCTAAAATAAACTTCTCAAACTCTGCAAGGCAAATAACTGAACACTATGAAAAAAGTCACATAAGAGAAAAGCAACTGATAATTATACAGAGATGCAATGAGGTTAAACACTGAGGTGGCACTTAATACCTGTTAGCAAAATGACAAACCAGTATTTACAAGGTCAAAGGAAAAAAATAAACCTCATATACCACAAGGAAAATTTTACAATGCCTTGGGATGAATGATCGTTTCAAACCTTTGGGAGGCAATCTGCTAACCTGCACTGGGTTTTAAAATGTCATATCCTTTGACTCAAGAACTTCATTCCAGAAGGGACAAGGTTGTATGCAAAGATGACCTCAGGATTTTGTTTTACAAAAGGGAAATACGCAAAAACTGAGAAACAGTGATATGAGTTATGGCATATCAGTTGTGAAATAGTATGGAGCCACTAAAAAAGGGTAAATGAGAAGACCACTGATAAATGGATGCATGTATCAGAAATAATGAAGTGGAAAAAAGAACACCTATCCAGGCTGTGTAATTATAACTGCATGAAATGATTCCTAAAGATGAAAGCTAACTTTGAGAGCTCACTATGTCCCAGGCACCATGTTTGACAGGATACACATGGTATATAATTTATTCCTTATAAGGACCTGTGAGATATATACTCTTGTCCTGACATTAGTAATGAGAAAACTAAGGCCCAATGGGTCACTGGGTCTTATACACAAACTATACACGGGGGCTGGGGTCTGACTGTAGCCAGTGGGATTTCTGACCTTATGTGCATGGAAATCACATTTAAGGGAGGAGTGAATGAGAGACGTAATTTTTTTTTTTGGATAAAGTTTTCAATCAAAAATTGGAGAGTAAATCATTGCACACAAGTATCAATAAATGCTATACCATTAGCATAGTTCTCCATTTCACCACTTCTAAACCTTAAAGATGTCATATTCATACAGACAGGCTGCCATTCACTTTCATTTTATATAAGTGGATACTTCACAGTTGTGACCACATGAAAAAACCACCTGGAACTCAGCTCTGTCTTTACCCCAAATGTCTTTTTCATGCATAACTGCAGAGCACAGCCAAAGAAAGGCTTGCTAAATAAATCTTGTGTGTCTCTGAAAATATTTCCTAGAGGCACGGCTTGCTCCCACCACCATTTTGGAACCGGTCCTCCGTTCCAACAGCAGCCTATTGAGCGCTGGAGATGTCCTCAACCAGAGCCCCAAAGCCGCTTCTCGTTCTGCACTGCCAAAGACAGGGGCTTCTGTCTGCTCCCCAAAGGAAAGGTGAGATCCTTCTGTACCCTCTGGACAGACATTAAAGAGCCTACAAAGTCTGGGCTGGCTGTGAGGCAGAGGTGAACCATCGTCAGAGCAGAGAGGAGAGACGAGACGGGGCCAAGGCCTTGGTGTTTGAACAGGCAGGGATCCCTAACATGCAAAAGGGCTGTCCTGCACAGATGGGTTTGGGGAACAGTTCGGGCATTCAGATACAGCACCATAAAACATCTCCAAGGCAGTCTGAGGTTACAGTATTTGGCTTTCTGCAGACGTGGCTGGCACCTGCCTCATCTGCTGAAATACATCATGTTCCTGGAGATAAGGACAATATGCAAAGGTACCTAAAATTAAGTGTAGTGGAAACACAGACCTATTTAAACGTCCAAGAAGAGTGACTCAAGGACCATCACCATATAAAGTCAATTTACCCAGAGTTTTTATACGACAAGCAGAGATGGCTGAGGGACACCAGCATCACAGTAATGTTGGCCCCTGGAAGAACAAAGGGGCTGGTAACACGGCCTCCAGGAAACAGCTGGTTCCAAAAGCCAGTTCCCTTGGCCCATTTGTGAACACTAGCCCTCCTCTATGAGGGATTTGTTCTTCTAAGAGAAGCATGTTTCTGATGCTCGTGGAGCTGCATACAGTTTTCTCTAGCACAGTCCACGGCCACCACCCTGCTGGCCCTACCACGCAGGTGGGAGGCCAGGCCACTCTTGGCTTCTGTGACCGACTGTTCCAGAACTTGGATACAGCGGTTGGTACAGGAGCACCAGGCAGGCCGAGAAGGCGGCCACTCATCCTTCTTCATCTCCAGCTCATCCTCGTCCTCAAGGATCAGGGCAAGCTAGCAAACTCAACTCCTGGAGGCAGGTCCCAAACTCCAGGGAGAAAAATCAGGCCACCGCACACTCTGTGAGCCTAGCAGGACACAGGCCACTCCACCCTGGAGCCAATGGTATAGAGCCAAGCACCAGAAGCCACCAGAAGGGCTCTGCGGCCCTCATTCGGTGCTGCCAGAGAACTGACAGCCATTAGGAAGTAATTCTAATTGATTTCTTCCCCTTAATAAATTTGTCACACCAAGGGCAGTAGCATTACCATGGTAATGGTTATGTGAACAGCTGTGCTGCTCTAAATTTCCCATCCTTCATGTCACACCTCTGCTGTCAAAAAACCTAGCTACAAAATGATTTCTTCTTTAGGGTTGCACCTGCAGCATATGGCAGTTCCCAGGCTCGGGGTCGAATCGGAGCTGCAGCCGCCGGCCTATACCACAGCCACAGCAAAGCCAGATCCGAGGCACGTCTTTGACCTGCACCACAGCTCATGGCAACACTGGATCCTTAACCCACTGAGAGAGGCCAGGGATCAAACCTGCATCCTCACGGACACTAGTCAAGCTCATTACTACTGAGCCACAATGGGAACTTCCAGCTACAAAATGACTTCAGTGTCACTGATTTAAACACGTGCATTTTCCTCACCTACAGTTTATCAAAGTAAACGTCCATGTCCCTTCCCAACTGCCCCCAATTAAGACAAATTACCAAATGAGCAGCAGTCACAAAAGATTTGACAATCTTCAAAATGTTTAGAAAAATAAAATTTTTTGGGAGAAGGGGGCCTTTTTCCTTTTAATTCAACACTGTCCCAATGAGACAGAAGGAAAGCAATTTGTTTCCCCTTTCTTCTCACTTAAGGGGAAGCGGAATCAAGAGCAGAGAAGCTCCACGGGGTGGGGTGGGGGTTGGGGGGTGGAAGGGCCACCCTCTCTCAAATGGGACAAGTACTCTCAAAGGAACAGCCACAGAAGCCCCCCCCACCCCAGTGGCATTTGGGCAGGGCCACTGGTCCAGCATCCCAACCCACCTTCTCTAAGCCAGCTCTTAACAACCCTTAGCCTTCTTTCTCCCTGGTCTGATTGTTTCCTTAAATTAAGGAAATTTTAAAATGTGCAATGTATAAATAAAATATATCCCCCCTCAATGAAATCCAATGTTGACAATAAATAAGCTTAAAAAGCAACACTCTATTTCTGCGCAAAGAAAGAGTTTAGGAGAGCTCAGTCAACGTGGAGAGTAACCCTGGCCGTACAGACCAGACCAGAGAGAAAAGGAGCTGGGTCATGGAAGGACTGACGTGTTCAAATTCCATCCCAGTGTGGGAGTCTTATCCTGCCCACCCTGCATTTTGACAGACCAGGCAGAGTCCTGACTCCCCGTAAGGACGGGTTAGAGGCCACGTTTAGGTCTCGGCTGGCACTCTGCACCATCACTCACCTGTGCCGTTGGCCAAGCCGCTGTGGCTTGGGTTCTTGACGGGCTGGTGGTGCCGGCTGCTGGTACCAGGGCTCTGCTCGCCGGCCGCTGTGGCTGTTCTGGCTGAACCACCTGAATGTCTGTGCGTCCTGGAGTTCGAAATAGAAAGCAGACAGATGTAAGTCACTGGGAAAAAGAAAGCGGTGTGCCCCATCTAAGTCACCGTAGGCCCTCTCGCGCTAGTTACAGGCAGTAAGTCCCGCAACAATCCTTCCAGTCCTTGACTCGACAGAGGCTGGCCCCGAACACAGAGACCCAGGTGAGCTCTCTTCCCAGTAAAAGCACAGAAGGCAACTTTGGGTAAACTTTTCCACTTGAAGTAAACAAATCCAGAGTGAATTGCCCCCACATCTGAAATAATTGGCAAAATATCCTGTGACCATCACATTATTTTTATTGGGCTTGAATGTAACAAATAAACAAGCATCGCTGGACAGGCTACGGATGACTTATTTTTCCCATCAGCCAAAAATGAGCTGCAAACTTATCCAGATCCATTTTCTCCATAGCTAGAAACATGCTTCCCTTGGGAATAAAAGTCAAGGGGCATTAGACAACCTCAACCAACGTGTACGGTGACGTATTTCGACAAGAGAAGATGACTCAATCGCCCCAGCGAGGAAATAAGCAACAGTGCAGAGAGGGGTCAAGCCCACCGGGGAGACAAGGGGATCCAGCAGCAGAGAATCTGCCTGCTGTCTTCAGAGGACGCACAGCAACAGGCGTAGGTGTCCTCACGGTCCTCTTGGAGCCTGACTTGGTTCACTCACTAAAAATGTCTAAGCTTCCCTGTCTTCTGGTTTCACTTTTGTCAAAGGAAATTATTCTACCTCATCATCATCCACAACTTTTCAACAGTGAGATAATGCAAATATTACCCAGTGAAGAAAAGACCACCCTTCTCCAGAGAAACAGAGGTCCAGAAAACAACTTTTTTTTTAAATTTTATTTTTAGGGCCATATGCACTGAGGCATATGGAAGTTTCTGGGGGAGGGGATCCAGCCACAGCAACGCCAGATTCAAGCCACATCTGAGACCTACACTGCAGCTTTTGGCAATGCTGGATCCTTAACCCGCTGAGTGAAGCCAGGGATCGATCCCACATCCTCAAGGACACTAGTCAACTTCTTAACCCGCTAAGATACACGGGAACTCTCAAGAGAACAATTTATAACCACGACATGTGGGGCAGCGACAATACCACCACAATCAATGTGAAAACAATGACTATGGAAGTACTTAATATGCACTGAGCAGGAACATTACGTTCCAACACCTGCGGTGTGCCGTGCACGCTGCATATATGATCTCATCTAACTTAACCCTCCTGGAGGTAGCTTACTATTATTATGCCCATTTTACAGATGAGAAAACAGACACCAAGAAAGTAAGCAATGGCGCAAAGACTCAAATCCAGGTGCTCGAGGGTCAAGGGACCACACTCTTGTGTTGGAAGCTGGAGGTGGGAAGCCTGGACTTAAGCTGAATCCCCAGTGTCCTGAATGCAAGGGCACTCTTTCCCCAGTCACCTGGCCAGTGATGAGATGAAGACCATCAGCGGAAAGCTCCCTCCCCGTCAGAACCCTCGCCTGATGAGGCTCCGGAACAGAGTGGGGACAAAGCAGCACAGCAAACTCAGAGACTCCTAGAGGAGTAAGAAGCGTCCCCATCAACTACCTTCTCCAGTAAGATGTGCAGAAACCCAAACGGGGACAGTGATAATCTCTGGAAGTTGGGAATACGGATGCCTTTTGTTTTCCTTTTTGTGCTTTGCTACGTTTTTCTGGTTTTCTTCATTAAGCTTGTCTACTTTTGAGTGCGGAAAAAACATTATTTTAAAAGAAAAAAGAAAAGTTTTTTCTTGGGCCAAAGCTCCAAAAAAAAAAGGGGGGGGAGAAGAAGAAAAAGAAACCTAGCAAACCCTGGAGTCCTGCGTACCTGAAGACTGCGTGGCAGTTAAAAATGGAGAGAGAGGGCACGGCTGAGCTATGGAAACAAAGATTTAATTTGGACTCTCTTTTTCCATCTTATTTTTCCCTGAGCTAATTTCATAAATCAAAAGCTGTCAACCACACCTCAGTCAAGAAAAAAATAATTCAGAGTCCCCGCTTCATGGGAAGAAATATTAGTATTGAGCATTTTACCACAAGTCCCCATCGAAGGCAGGACGCGTGCAGACTGGGCCCAAAGGGAAGGACGGTCGTTAGCCACTGGTGAACGTGCGTGTACGTGAGGAGGGCAGGGAGCTCGAGAGATAAAACCAGTTAATGGAAGGTTTACTTCAGCCAGGACTCCCCTGAAAAGGACACAAAAGCCCCCTGTGACCTGGGGGCCCGCAGCAGAGGGCCGCATCCCTCAAGTGCAGCCGGCTGCGTGGGGCAGCACAGAAAACGCAACAGCAGGCATGTCACACGCACGGGCTCCTAGTCCCCCGGGCTCCCCGTCCCTCAGCAGCGCAGCGTCCCTCAGCAGCGCAGCGGGACACGACAACAGGGCGGGTCCCATCAATCTACTGGCCCCTCCCTGCCTTCCCCGAAAGGGCGTGCGGTCAGAGCTGAGGGAGAACACTCGCAGAAACGTCCAACCACTAATGACAGCAGCTGCCCTGAATGACAGGCTGCAGCAGAGCTGGGGACAGCCTGCAAGCTGGGGGCAGCTGGGACCACTTTGCGGTAACTGCTACCTCCCTGCCCGGGGCCCTCAGCCCCCCTGCCACCCACTCACCACACACCCACACCAACACAAACACACACACACCACACACAGTCCCAACACACATACACACACCACACATGCATATCACATATACATACACACACACACACACCACCACCACCTCCAACGCATACATACCAACACACACACCAGCAACACACACCCTAACACACACACGCACCACCAACACATACCCTGATACACATACCACCAACAAAACACACACATACACACACCGCCTACACACACTTCAGCACACACACATACACCACCAACACACAGAAACCACACACCAACACTCAGGCACACACCACACACACCAATACCACCATCACACACATAATACATATACAAATATACACACAACACACACACCCACACAGCACCACCACCACTTACACCCCACACACAGCACCACCACCAACACTCGTACAAACATACTTACACCCTCCCCCAGATTCCTCCCTTGCCCTAAATCTGGACCCTCCGCTTTTCCGCTCTTGAATTACCTTCAAATAAGACTATTAGAAGGAAAAGAAGGCCTCAGAGTTTGAGGAAAATCTTCTCTGCAGCAGTTTCTTTGGGAGGACTCACTAAACCCTTAAAAGACGGGACTGGGTCGTGATTAAAGGCTGGCCTGAATGCTGAAACCACGTACCATGAGCCGAAATAGTATCAGGACAAAAGCTGGGCGATGGGGTGGAGATGAGCTGGGCTCCACCACAGGCAGCCTGGCTTCGGCTTTGCCAATGACTTCAACCTTGGCCTGATCCCTCCACCATTCGGGGGGTGGGAAGGAGGCGTCAGGCTGCCCCGGGGCAGTCAGAGGAGGGAGGCACAGCACGACTCCACGGACGGTTTCCGCCACCGAGTTTCAGAGATTCAGCTCTCATCACAGCAGGCGCTTCTCAGAATGGGCTGAGAACTTACCTAAGCTCCCCCCTCAGAAAATAAGGCCTTCTGGAGGAACGCCAGCCAAAGTCAGAGCCCTGGGGTTCTCTCTCCACACTCCAGAGAGCACCTGCTACAGGACAAGGCTCTTAGCTGTCCCTTTATCACTCAAGCTTTGACACTCACAGTGCTGGCCTCAGTCCTCTGCTGACCCTAAGAGTCATGGCCTTGGACGCCATGGGACATCCTGCGTCACCTTTCACAAAGGCCACTGGATTGTATTCAATCATTATTCTCTGAGCACTAAGCTCTGTTCTAGGGCTAGCAACAAAACAGAAAGAGTCCCTGACCTCAAGGAGCTTCCATCTCAGTGGAAATGCAGTGATTCTGCATCACACACTACAAAGCCTGCAGGTGGGGGCCACTTGCAGGGAGTGAGACTGGCTGGTAACTTGGCACTGTCACCCAGGGCCGCTTTGTCCATCATCATCACACACTCGGTGGAGTCATCAAACAAAACAAAACTTTGTTTCCTTGTTAAAAAAAAAAAAAAAAAGGCCAGCCCTAGCATCAGGAAGGTAAAAGAAAATGAAGAGTTAAAAAAGATGATGGCTCACAAGACAGAAAACAAAATTTTTTGCTAAAGTAAAAAAATGAAATTCAGAAATAATCAAAAGATTTTAAAAGAGGAGGTCTACAAGTTGCAAATAAGCCCTTGAAAGATGCTCAAGGTCATTTGTCATCAGGGAAACGCAAATTAAAACCACCAAGAGGTGGTTCACCCAAGTGTTAGCATGGACAAAGTAAAAAACAAACAAACACAAACAAACGCATCCTGATAGTAATAATACTGGCAAGAATACAAGCACCTGGGACTCTCAAACACTGCTGGTGGTAACAGTTTGGAAAACAGTTTGGCAGTTTCTTCTAAAGCTAAACATGCTCTTAGCATACACACCAGCAATTCTACTCCTCGGTACACACTCAAGAGGAATGAGAACGTGTTTATGGAAAACCTGTAGGCAAACATTTACAGTGACTTTACTCATCATTTCCAAAACCGTCAACAATACATACTGATGAATGAACAGACAGACTATGGGCCAACCACCCAGCGAAAAACTACTCAGCAAATAAGAGGAATGAGCTGCGTGTGCATGCAGCATCAAAGATGAATCACACATACATTACGCCAAGTGCAAGAAGACAGACACAGAAGGCGACCGAGTGTATCATTCCATTTTTATGACATTTAGGAAGAGGAAAAACTGAGGGGAAAGGAAACAATTAGTATCTGCCAGTGGCTGGAGCAGAAGTAGGAGCTGACTACAAAGGGGCACAAGGGAACCTTTGGGGGAGACGAAACTTTCTAAATCTTGATTATGGTAGTGGTTTACCAGGCTCTATTCTTTTGTCAAAAGCCACAGAACTGTACATGGCACAGGGTTCATTTTACCATATATAAATTATACCTCCATAAACCAAATAGTATTTTTTTTTAGGGCCTCACCCACAGCACATGTAGGTTCCCGAGCTAGGAGTTGAATTGGAGCTGGAGCTGCTGGCCACAGCCACAGCAATGCGCGATTCAGGCCACATCTGCGACCTACACCACAGCTCATGGCAACATCGGATCCTTAACCCACTGAGGCCAGGGATCGAACCTGCGTCCTCATGAATCCTAGTCAGTTTCATTAACAGCTGAGCCATGAAGGGAATTCCCCAAACTTAATACTTTTAAAGAGCAATTTATGTGTTCTAACCACTGCAGAAACTGCTCATCATGTGAGACAAAGTTAAAGTGAGCAGAAGTTTTAAAAAGCAGGTAACTTATGAAGATATGCTAAAAACAGCCAGCAAACAAGAACCCTGATGGGAATGCGATTTAGGCGATACTCAGGACTTCACAGACACTCTGAATCAATAAATACAGGGATACTTCCAAGCCTGGGGACACTGCTCTCCCTTGCGTCAAGAATTCGCTCCCAGGACACTGGGTGCCCAAGTGTATGTGTCTATCTCGGTAAAAAGAGGCCTGAAATCCTAAAGGGAGGCTCTTCAACACCAGAATTTAGGCCCATTAGCCTTCAGTCTCAGCAAAAGAGAAGTTTCAGGGTAGAACCACTGATAGCAGGTATTCCTTCACTGAAAAGAAAAAACAAAAACAAAGCCAGATGCAGAAGTTATAGTTGCTGAATAAACTGAAAACTCTTCTCACATCCCCATCCAGGGAATTGATATTTGCCTGCACGACTAGACCAAGAGCTGCCCCTCCTCCAAGGCCTCTTAACTGGGCATCGTCTTTTAATAGCAGCATGGAAACAAAACTGAGGCTGGGCTGGTTTCCAGTACAAGAACCAGAAGGAGGAGGAAAAAAAAAAAACACTTAAAATAGAAGCATGGAGGAAAAATGGGAAGCGGTGATGGGAAAAGAAACAGTTTCCACCATGCAGAGAGGCATCAATAAGCAAACCTGCTCCCACCTACACCCTCCTCGATTCTTCCTTCTTATTCAAACGTGGACTGGGCGGTGGGGGTGGGGCGGGGTGGGAGGTGGATAAAAAGAAGAGGTGAAAAGGGAAAGGCGCAATTAGAGTTAAAAATGGGACAATTCTAGTCATTCCAAGGGTAATTTACGGCCGTTCCACACCCTACCTCTAGCTGCCAGCCTCAGAAACGACAGGAAAGGTAAAAATAAAACCACTGCTAGGTCCACTCCACATTACACAAGGACAAGTGATTTACTTTCGCCCAGCCTGGAATACAGTCTTCTCAATGGTGGCAGCTTTCTGAGACTACAAAATTCACTTCGGTTCGCAATACACAATCAACTGACTCATCTCATCTCATTCCAGCTTGCATGCTGGGCTTCGCTGTAAAGAATGGCACACACGCTCCCAGGCTTGAGGGGGAAATGAGGTCCTGGGCAGGTGTTCGCTGCTGCGTTCTATCCCCCTCCCCACAGCCTGGGGCAGCAGGGGATGACCTGAGGTTCCCTGAACTTGGGTGGCAGCCCCAGACTTACTTGTCCCACGTCCTGAGATGGCACAAGGCACAGGCTGCTCAGGAGACAAGCGTGGTGGGCCACCGTCCTCCACTGACAGGAGGAAGCTGCATGGGGCCCACCCTGAAAGCTCCAGCTTCCAGCGCTGGGTGGGCTAGAAAAGAGCCTCCCCCCTTCCTACAGGCAGCACATCTTGTTTGAACTTGGCCCAGCACAGAGAGGTCCCTTGCTAGAGCCCCAGACCTGAAAGCACCACATGGGACCCTGAGGTACCAGGGACGACAGGACATTAGGGCATTATTTCTAAGGGTTAGGACACTACAGATCACCAAGGCAGGAGTTCAGCAGGAGGGAGGCAAGCTCCTAAAGGAATATGTTCAACGGACCCTCCTCCAAAGCTCCCCCTAGCTCCGCCCGAGGAAAGTTCAGAGCCTTTGCTGATGTACCCGCCTGCATGCTTTGCTCTGGACTCTTCACCCAGCTGGCTCCCCAGCCCGATCTTGGTCTAAATGGCCTTCCTCTCCCAGGATGCACTCAGTTCCCTTGAATTCGCTCACATAGCGTTCTAACCTTTGCCTTTACAACACTTGCACTGGTACTTAAGTGTTTGCTTATCTGTTTAACGCCTGTCTTCAACAAGGCCCATGAGGGTGGGGCCACATCTGTTTTGTGTACCTTTGTATAACCAGCACATAGCATGTGCTTGGCCCCACAGTGGGCATATAAAAATTGCTGAATGAATAAAAAAAGCAAGTTATGGAGAGCAAAAGGGCTCTTGGGCCTACAATCGCTAATACCGCCCATATTCTGGGCAATCAGCCACTCCTCACTTTCCCACCTCCCATTTCCCCTTTAAAGAATGGAATCTGCGCTGAGAGATGGAATTCACGATCTAGCGGGTAATGCAAAGTGTCAGAGCTCCTGTCTTCCAGAAAGGTTAGTCCTCAACATCATGTGAAAACGTTCTCTACTGTCAGGGTTGACAAATAAAAATCATTTCATTAGACTCATTTTGTGCCAAGATCTATACTAAAACTGCAAGACAATCTCCAAATACAACCAAATTTTACTTATCGCGGGTTTCTTTTTTTTGTTGTTATATCTACAATTTTCAAGCAATCTCCAACAGGTAAACTCTGGGCAAGTGATCAGACACAGGAATTAAGAGAGAGACCCTCTGTGGTAGGCAGAATTTCCAAATCCCCCTCCTCCCAAAGACACCATCCCTAATGCCTAAAACCAGGGAATATGCGGACATAACACACCCTGGATTACGTTATTATATGATAATATGTATAATAATATATGATCTATTATGATATTAGATGTCAAAGCTGACCTTAAGAAAGGGAGATCAGGAGTTCCCTTGTGGAGCAGTGGGTTGAGGATCTGGCGTTGTCATTGTAGAGGTTTGGGCTGCTGCTGCGGCAAAGGTTTGATCCTTGGCCAAGGAACTTCCACATGCTGTGGACACGGCCAAAAAATAAAAAGAAAAAAAAAAGAAAGGGAGACCGTTCATTCAGACGGGCCCAATCTAATGACACAGCTTCTAAAAGCCCTTTCTTGTGCAGTTGTCAGACGTGGAGCACAGAAGAGAAAATCAGAGGTTCAAAGCACAAGGGAAACCTGACACACCCTTGCCACTTTGATGATGGGGGGGGGGTGGCATGCACGAATGAGAAAGAACATGGGTAGCCTCAAGGAGCTGAATAAGGCCTCGATCAAGACCAAGCAAGGAAATGGGGACCCCAGTCCTATAACTACGAGTGAGTGACTGGATTCAGTCAGTGACTCAAATGATCTTTGAAGCAAATTCTCCCTTAGTTTCTGGACAAGCATGTAGCCCTACTGGCGCCTTGATTTGGGCCCAATGAGACCCTAACGAGACCAGTCAGCAGATACAAAGCCCTGGGTCTTCTGACCCACAGAACTGTGAGCTAATAAGTGATGCTGTATGAAGTCCTAAACCTGTGGTGGTACCTGGGAACTGAAAACGAATCCATCCTCTCAAGACAAATGTCAGTTTCCACAGAAGAAGATACTCCAAATATGCGGTTAGGTAATAGACTCGGCCGGAATTCTTGCTGAGCACCCTGCCTCACTCTAGTTAGAGGGCCTGACTCAGATGGCAATGCCCCACGGAGTCGGTGCTCATCTCACAGGAGGAGCTTTTCCACGATCCAAATGTCATTTATGAGACACACATTCCTAATATTCAGCCACCACTTGGGGATGTGAATGTCTGAAACGTTACTGTTCTCAGAGGGTGAGTAACGCTCTTTTCTGGTAGAATTCAGGCACATGGACTTTACACGTTCCTTTTCCAAGCAAGACTTATTTAAGCATCAACTTATCTCTGATTCCCACGTTAGCCTTAAAAGGACTCGATGAGTTCCCTTGTGGCACAGAAGGTTAAAGATCTGGAGTTGTCACTGCAGCAGCTTGGTTGATGCTGTGGTGCAGATTTGATCCCTGACCCAGGATTTTCCACATGCTACAGGCACAGCATCCTCCCCTCACCCCCGCAAAAAAAAAAAAAAAAAAAAAGTTCTAAGGATTTGGAAACAACAGTCCATGAAAAGGATTCCAAGTGAAAACATCCATGATGAAGAAGAGACAGAAGAGGAGACTGAGCAGGCAATAGGAACCCACCGTTTGCCAGTCAGGCTAAGCCTTGGAAAGGCTAAGGCCTGGAAAACTTGGAAAGCACAAGGCCATCCTGATAAAAAGTCTTCCCTGTACCCTATGCCCCTGAAACATCCCTTCTCTGAAGTCAGGGTGCCGAGGAATGCAAACTGGTAGCAGGGCCCACCTCAAAGTTCTGGCAGGCGAGAAGCTGCAACACAAGACGCTTTCAGCTCAAGTATGAAGCTGCTGCCACCGAGGCACTATTCTAGGCCCTGAGAGTGACACAAAGATGCATAAAGCCCAGAAGAGTTTGGCTGAGAACTCAGCACCTCTCCCCCTGTACCCGTCCCCACGTCCAAAAAATGAGTGCTGTAGATGGAAGAGGAAAACTAACCCCTCAAGAGTCCTCAGTTCATTGTTCTTTGCTAAGAGTAAAGCAAAATTTTATTATGAGATTTAAAATAAAGCTTTTTGGGGAGTTCCCTTCGTGGCTCAGTGGTTAACAAATCCCACTAAGAACCATGAGGTTGCGGGTTCGATCCCTGGCCTTGCTCAGTGGGTTAATGATCCGGCGTTGCCGTGAGCTGTGGTGTAGGTCGCAGACGTGGTGTAGATCCTGCGTTGCTGTGGCTGCGGCATAGGCGGGCGGCTGCAGCTCCCATTAGACCCCTAGCCTGGGAACCTCCACATGCTGTGGGTGCGGCCCTAAAATGACAAAAGGCAAAAAAAAATGAATAAAATAAAATAAAATTTTACCTTAATTGTACCTTTAAAAAAGGGAAGCATAAATCAGGTATAATAGAAAAAAAATCTTACCAAAAAAAGGAAGCAAAAAGCTTTATATTTATTTATTTATTTATTTATTTATTTATTTATTTATTTATCTTTTTGCCTT
This sequence comes from Catagonus wagneri, assembly GCA_004024745.2. Taxonomy (NCBI): domain Eukaryota; kingdom Metazoa; phylum Chordata; class Mammalia; order Artiodactyla; family Tayassuidae; genus Catagonus; species Catagonus wagneri. The sequence continues at coordinate 1,116,033 of PVHT020000012.1, read as the reverse complement.
TATCTAGAGCCGCACCCGCGGCGTATGGAGGTTCCCAGGCTAGGGGTGGAATCGGAGCTACAGCTGCCGGCCTATGCCAGAGCCATAGCAACGCGGGATCCGAGCCGCATCTGCGACCTACACCACAGCTCACGGCAACGCCGGATCATTAACCCACTGAGCAAGGCCAGGGACCAAACCCGCAACCTCATCGTTCCTAGTCGGATTCGTTAACCACTGCGCCACGACGGGAACGCCTAAGGTAAAATTTTAAAGAAAAACAACAAAACAAACCCTGTTTTCATCTCCCCTTCTCCTTCACAAAATAGTAATTATTCACACCATCTACTCTAGACTTATAACTAATCCTATGTTAAAAATTGTCATTTTCCCATTAAAAAGATGGACCTTCCAAGGCCTTGTATAAGCACACAAAGTAGACTTAATACATAGATGTGTCATAAAAGTCCAAGTGAAGATCAAGTTCAAACAGAAAATCTACAAACAGGGAGCCAGGGAAGAAATTCTTTTTCTTTTTACACCATTAAGATATAGAATTTCATATACCATTATCAAATAATCAGTGAGCCAAAGATACCTTCAATTCATCAGTACAAAGAAAAGACAGGCCAAACACAGGCTTAAAGTGGAAAGTTAGCCTAGCAAAGCGTAACAAAGAAGGCAGGACAGATAGCAATTAAAAGGCAAGACGATAGGAGTTCTCGTCTTGGCTCAGCAGTTAGCGAATCTGACCAGCATCCATGAGGATGCAGGTTCGATCCCTGGCCTCGCTCAGTGAGTTAAGGATCTTGCATTGCCATGAGCTGTGGAGTAGGCTGGCAGCTATAGCTCTAATCAGACCCCTAGCCTGGGAACCCCCTTATGCCATGGGTGCAGCCCTAAAAAGACCAAAAAAAAAAAAAAAAAGACAAGATGATAAGAAGATATCATCTTTGGAGAAAACCACAAAGTTATCAAGAATTACAAGAGACAAAAATGGACTAACCATGATAGTTTAAGGAGTTCCCTTTGTGGCTCAGCAGTTAACGAACCAGACTAGGATCCATGAGGATGTGGGTTCGATCCCTGGCCTCAGGTGTTAAGAATCTGGCATGACTGTGAGCTGTGGTGTAGGTTGCAGACTCAGCTCGGATCCTGCGTTGCTGTGGCTGTGGTGTAGCCGGCGGCTACAGCTCCGATGAGACCCCTAGCCTGGGAATCTCCATATGCCACGGGTGTGGCAGTAAAAAAAAAAAAAAAAAACATGATAGTTTAAGGATAGTAAGTATCGTATTGGTTTGATTTCTTTTAATCTAACTGAAATATAAGTGACATACAATATTCTGTTACTTTCAGATATATGACATAGTGGTTTGACATTTATGAACATTCTGAATTGATCACCACGGTAAGTCTAGTTAACTACCTGTCACCATACAAAGTGATTACAATATCATTGACTACACAAATCAACATATCAAGGAAACAAAAACAGATGATGGAGGATAATGTGAGAAAAAATATATATATACGTATGACTGGGTCACTTTGCTGTACAGTTGAACTTGACAGAACACTGTAAATCAACTATACTGGAAAAAATAAAAATCATGAAAAATATACAGAATGGATAAATATCAACGTCCTACTGCATAATAGAGGGAATTATATTCAATACCCTGTGATAAACCATAATGGAATATGAAAATGAATATATATATATGAGTCACTTTGCTATAAGCAAAGTGCAAAGTTGTGCTGTATACAACGCTGTAATCAACTATACTTCAATAATTTTTTTTTGCTTTTTTTTAGGGCTGTACCTGAGGCATATGGAAATTCCCAGGCCAGGAGTCAAATCCAAGCTGCAGCTGCTGCCTATGCAACAGCCACAGCAACAGGGGATCTGAACTGCATCTGCGACCTACACCACACATCACCGCAACACCAGATCCCTGACCCATTGAGTGAGGCCAGGGATCAAACCAGCATCCTCATGATACTAGTCAGATTCATTTCCGCTACACCACGACAGGAACTCCAATAAAAAAATTTTTTAAATGTATTACTGACAATATTCCCTGTGCTATACAACACATCGCCATGACTTATTTATTTAATAACTGCAAGTATGTACCTCTTAATCCCTTTCACCTATTTCTCCCTACTTCCCACTCCCCTCATGTTTGTTAAAATCCAGTTAAATACTGTTGCAAGCGACACCATCTAAAATATAAGCACCTAAAAGTTCGAAACTAAATGAAAGGTCGATAAATATCCTGAGAAAATACAAATCAAAAGGAAGTTGAGGAAGCTAGGCTAATAAAGAGATTTTTTTTAATGATTTTTAAAATTCAGGCATAATTTACATATAGTAAAACTCACCCTTTTTAAAGGTACAGTTTGATGAATTTTAACAAATATCTACAATCATGTTACCACTGCCACAATCCAAACATAAAGCATTTCCATTGCTCCCCCCAAATTTCCTGGCACCCTTAGCAGTCAAACCCTCTTCTCAGTTCCTAACAACTGCTGACTGGATTTCTGTCCTTATATTTTTGCTTTTTCCAGAAAGTCATATAAATGGAATCACATAGAATGTAGTCTTTCGTGTCTGGCTTCTTGCACTTAGCATAATGCTTTTAAGAGCCACCCATGTTGTCCTAAGTTGTTCCTTTTTATTGCTCAGAACAAATAAACTTTAGGAGAAAAAGCACCAGAAAAAAAGAGGATCACAAGATAAGGATAAAAAGTTCAACTCACCCAACATATATTTCATTTGTACTATGGACCCAATAAAATAACCTTGAAATACATAAAGCAGATATTCATGGATATAATCTGGCCCCACCTGTTATTGCTGTCATCTCCTCCTATTTTTCCCAGCACTCCCTCCACTCCAGCCAGACTGGCCTCCTTCAAATCCAAGGGCACGCTCCCAGCTTGGCTCCTTTGCAAGAGCCATTCCTCTGCCCAACAACCTTCCTCCACGTATCTTTATGCACAAATCCCTCATCTTCTTCACGTCTTTGCTTACAGGTCCCGTTTTTAATGACAGCTCTCTTGACCACATTATTTAAGTACAGCCTGCTGTTAGATAATACATTTATATGTCGTCACATGGCTCAAGTTTGTTTTTTAAATAATGAAGACAGGAGTTTCCGTCATGGTTCAGTGGCTAACGAACCTGACTAGTAACCATGAGGATGCAGCTTCGATCTCTGGCCTCACTCAGTGGGTCAAGGATCTGGCACTGCCATGAGCTGTGGTGTGTGTCGCAGACATGGCTTAGATCCTGTGCTGCTGTGGCTGTGGCGTAGGCCAGAAGCTGTAGCTCTGATTCAACCCCTAGCCTGGGAACCTCTATATGCCACAGGTGCGGTCTTTTTAGACAAACAATAATGTTAATAATGATAATCAATAAGACCAGAAAAAAAAGGAGGAACACTCTGGGATTTCATGTTACTATAGACACCAAGGTGGCAAAGTTTTCAGAAAGGACTGGTCCACAAACTTAAACGTGTAGATAGGTCAGCTGGGCCACTGTGGCTACAATTTTTGCAAAATGATAAGAGGCGAAATCTAGAATGAAGTGACCTAACACATAAATAGAAATAAGGATGGGAGACCCAAAGAATATTCACACTAATAATGTCACTATATTTTCAACAAGTTATGGGTACATCATAACTTCAGGAAACGCTGTGGTGTGCAGAGCACAAAGCAATATAAATTCTGTGCTTCAGTTCTGAGACTATTTTTACCTAATGCAAAATGAAAAACCTAAATATAGAATTGTTCCAGTGTTTGAAAGGAGTCATTCTATTTAGGACATTGAGCGCATACGCCATCATAAAGACGGTCACTAAACCAAACCCCAAATCTCCACTTCCACAGACCTTGGCACTTTCGAAAGGAGCCATCCAGTGCCAACAGAATCCTAAAGGAAAAGTCTAACCTCATCACACCAAACGACGGCCACAAACACCATGGCTGAGGCAACCCTCTTCCCCGCCATGCACATCTGTCCAAACCATCTACAGTCAGTTCTGCTCTGGTCTTCAATCATCACATACCCAAACCGCTCAAGCTCCCGTGACTAAAAAGTCCTTTCTCTGAGACCTGTGCTCCTTTTCTTGGCTTCTCTCTCAACTCTTTCCCTTTCAATCACAATTTTCTAGGACCGAGAAGTCCAGAATCTGGATACAGATCTGGTTAAAGCAGAAATTTCACCCCTGCTCCCTCATTTGTGGTGACCCTTCTACTGGCCCAGCTGTTCAATGTCAGGAATACATTTTGGTTTGCATTTTTCCTGCAACGGATACACTTTCAGAGGAAGGACTCTGCCCCAGAGTCACGTGGTACCACTGTTCACAGGGCCTGCTCAACGCCAACCACAACCATTATGGGGGTGCCATTTTAAAGTGACCGCTTCATAAGCTGCTCCTCTCCTGCATTTCCCCTTTCCAGGAATGGCATCACAATCCAAGTGTCTGGGAGTCACCGCCATGTCTCCTCACCCTCCGCCATGTCTTATTAGTGAGTCACCCGGTCCTGCTCAATGATTATACCTCCCGGGTATTTCCCCTTCTCCTCTCTAATCTGCCACCGCCCGCAGCTAATCATCAGCTCCTCTTCACCACCTCCCACAGAGCTCTTCTCACTGAGTCTAGCCTCAGCCTCCACTGTGTCAGACACGCCTACCTTCTTCTATTCCACAAGTGGCCCTTCTCCTACCCTCTCCCAAACCGACTACTGTGCAGCTAGGTTTTGGCAGTGACTTAGACTGTGCCAATGAGAAGCTCCTGCAGGAGACCTGGAAAGCAGAAAGAAGGGGGAGACCATTCTTCTGGGGGTGATGATGATCGGGGCTCCAGCAGCCTCCATGCTCCGCTGCCTGGACACCACTTCATGCACGTGAGATGGCTCTAGAAGCAGCAGTTTCCTGACCTCTGGATTGCAGCCACAGGACTATGACCTTGAAACCAGGGAGGGGGAGGAGCTCATTTCTATTCTTTCAGCACATCCAGTGACTTTTATAAATCCTCAATTCCCCATATTAAATCCCCTTCTGCTCAAAATACCTAGAGTGATTTCTGCTTCTTGCAGTGAAGGCTAACTGCTACAGCTTCAAACTCATCCAGCAGATACTTACCTGAATACTTTATCACAGAAACAGCACATCTGGCCTTGCTCAGAATTCAGTGGGCCCCTATTTCCAAAGAACAAAATCTCAAGTTCTCAGCAAAGCACAACCCTTTCTAACCCTCTCCTACAGCAGGGATCAGCATCCTGTCAAGGGCCAGATAGTGAATATTTCAGGCTTTGCAGACCATATGGTCTCTGTCACAAATATTCAACTCTGCCATCACAGCGTGAAAGTAGCCACAGAGAATACGTACATGAGTATAGCTGGATTCAAGTAAAACCTTATTTACAAAAAGAGGTGGTCAAGAGAATAAGAAGACAAGACACAGACTAGAAGAAAATATTTGCAAAAGACCTATCTGATAAAGGGCTGTCATCCAAAATATACAAAGAACTCTTAAAATGCAACAATAAGAAAAGGAAAAGCCCGATTAAGAAATGGGCAAAACATCTGAACAGACACCTCACCAAAGAATATATACAGATGGTAAATAAGTACATGAAAAGGTACCCTTTATCATGTGTCATCAGGGAGATGCAAATGAGATGCCAGTACCTGCCTTTCAGAACAGCCAAAATCTGGAACACCAACAACACCAAATGCTAGTGAGGATGCACTACAACAGGAATTTGCAGTCATCGCTGGTGGGGATGTAAAATGGTCCAGCCATTTTGGAAGACAGTTTGGCAACTTCCTACAAAATTAAATACACTCTTATGTTCTTACCTTACAGCCTAGTGATCACTCTCCTTGGTATTTGCCAAAGGAGTTGAAAACACGTCCGCAGAAAAACCTGCATGGGGATGTTTACAGCAGCTTCATTCATGACTGCCAAAACTTAGAAACAACCAAGATGTCCTTGAGTAAGTGAGTGGGTAAATAAACTGTGGTATGTCCAAATAATGGAATATTATTCAGCACTAAAAAACAAATGAGCTAGCGAGCCATGGAAAGACAGGGAGGAAACTTAAATGCATAATACTAAGTGAAAGAAGACAATCTGAGCTACAAACTTTAGGATTCCAGTTATATGACATTCTTGAAAAGGCAGACAGTAAGAGGATTGGTGGTATTAACAGGGATTAATAGGGAGGGTGGGATGAAGAGGCAGAGCACCGGAGGCTCAGAGGGGCAGGGAAACTACTCCGTACTACACTGTAACTAACGGTGGGTATGTGCCACTGCACATCTCTCAAAACCCATGTGTACAACGCCAAGAGTGAACCCTAATATAAACTATGGATTTGGGGGGATAAAGTCCTTCATTATCTTTTAGGACAAGGATGTATCAATGTGGATTCAACGACTGTAACAAAATTTACCACTCTAGTGTGGGATGCTGAGAGCGGGGGAGGCTGTGTGCATGTGGGGACAGGTAGTATATGGGGGACGTCTCCATACCTTCGCTCAGTTTTTTTCGTTTGTTTGTTCATTTTTTTTAGGGCCTCACCTGTGGTATATGGAAGTTTCCAGGCTAGGGGTCAAATCAGAGCTGCAGCTGCTAGCCTTCACCACCGCCACAGCAATGCCAGATCTGAGCCGCATCTGTGACCTACACTGCAGCTTGCAGCAACACCAGAACCTTAACCCACTGAAAGAGGTCGGGGATAGAACCTATGTCCTCATGGATACTAGTCAGTTTCTTAACCTGCTGAACCACAAAAAGAACTGTCAGTTTTGCTGTGAACCTAATAACTGCTTTAAAAACAAAACAAAACAAAAAAAGAACAAAACAAACAAACAAACAAACAAAACCCTGGATTTGACCTGTACCCATGGTTTGCTATCATCCTGAATATCTCACGGGTCAGCATCACCAAACGACGACGGTGTCCTCAAATATGCCAACTGCTCTTACTCTCGACTGCTCTTGCCCACGCTGTTCCCTCCGCCCGAGTGACTTCCCTCGCCCTCACTTCACAGGTCTGCCAGCTCCTCCAAATCACAGCTCAAATGTACTCCACTCTCCCGGGAGGATTCAGGTGAACTGTCCACTTCCTCCCAGATGCACACTCACCACATACGGGGCCATCGCACTAAATGGAATTGTCCTCTGTGTATCTGTCTCCTGCTAGATGCCAGTCCTTGATGTCAGGGACCACGGCTTCTCATCTTTTTCTCACCACAACCGAGCTCAGAGCCTGGCATTCGTGTTGGTGGGACAAGGACTGCCTCCAGCTGCAGAGAGCTGCCTTACTTTCTCCCTGTTCCTGACAAGTTCCTCACCAGCTTTCTGACACACACCCCATCTCTCCAGGTTTGTGCAAAAGAAATGCCAATAAGGACCAAGGAAATAAACAGATCTCAATAAGCATACCGGAATATGTAATGCATAATTTTAATGGCACGGAATCAATTAATACATAAATGAATGTGTCACTAATCTCTATGATGACTTTTCCATGTCTGGCTTTGAGGACACGGTGGGGTTCGTGTCCACAGTTTTAGTCTTATTCCTCATACACCACCTGCTCAAAAGGGAGCCCCACAAGCTCCTTGTGTGCAGGGACAGGGTCTCCATTATCACTAAATGAGTTACAAATTATAGGTATTTCTTTCCTTTTTTCCTTTGGCCACACCCACGGCATGTGGAAGCTCCCAGGCCAGGGATCCAACCCATGTCAGACAAGCAACCCAAGCCGCTGCAGTGACAATGCCGGATGCTTAACCAGCTGCACCACAGCTGGAACCCCCCAAGTGTTCCTTTCTTTACTCCTGTCTCCACCCCAGGATCAGCAATGAGGTTACAGCTAGATTTTAGATAAAAGCTATTGGACGGGAGGCCTGAATGGAAACTGAAAAGATGCTGGTTTGGTGTCAGGGAGGAAAGGGTGACGTCTCCACATAATGACGTGCCCGATCAAGTAGGCTTTGGTCATCTCAGTGGAAGAAGAGGTGGCAGTGGCCGACAATGAGAGGGAGTGGCCCAATGCCCGAAGGCTCAGTTCCCGTCCACCCCTCATTCCCCGTTAGCTCTGCTTCCCAATCCTGCTGGCCCTCCCAGGACTCGGAGCAGTGTTCCCAGCAGCCTCACGCCCGGTTAAGTTTATTTTTCTTTCCTTTCTGGGCCAGGCTGTCTGCAGACACAGCTGATGACCTATTTAGAGCTCACCAGAGGCCTTGGGCCTTTGTACGCCTCCGAAACCACAGCTCTTTTAAATCTCCAGAGGTCACTAATGCCAAGGCAAGAGAGTCAATAAATCTGACATGTTTTCATCAAAGCAGGATAAAAAGGGAAAGAGGAAAGGAGGGTGGATGAAAACTCTATCATAGGAGGGTCTGAAATTTGCACATGGAAAAGAATCACAGGGGAGAAGTTCCTGACGTAGCTCAGCAGGCTGTGTCCTGAGGATGTTGTCTCCCTGAGGATTTGGGTTCAATCCCTGGCCTCACTCAGTGGGTTAAGGATCCAGTGTTGCTGTGGCTGTGGCTACAGGTCCAATTTGGCCCCTAGCTCAGGAACTTCCATCTGCCAAAGGTACGGCTATAAAAAGAAAAAAAAAAAATTAAAAAGGAGTTCCCACTGTGGCTCAATGGGATCAGGGATGTCTCTGCAGCACTGCGATGCAGCTTAGCTCCCCAGCCTGGCACAGTGGGTTGAGGATTTGGAGTTGCTGCACCTGCAGCATACGTTGCAACTGCAGCTTGGATCTGATCCCTGGCCTAGGAACTCCATATGCCTCGGGGCAGCCAAAAAAAGAAAAATAACAACAAAAAAAAAGAAGCACGTGGGAGCTTGATAAAATGCAAATTCTGACCAACACTGGCCAATACTAACAGCTAATGGGGGAAAGAGGCCCTCCAGCCCTTCACAACACACACACACACACACACATGCATGCACGCACTCACATATACTCCTACAATAAACATGTACATAATACATAATAAAGAAAATTATTTAAGTCCCTCTATAAAGCTTCTTAACTAAGATCCCTTTCACAGTTTTCGGATCTATTAGTGAAAAACGTTATAAACCTAAAAGCAAATTCGATGCATTCCTCCATTTGTTGGTACTGTCAACTTAAAAAAAAAAAAGTACTTCATCAGAGTTGTAAATTAATTTGATTTGGGGCAAAATGAGGACTATAGCCCAGGAGGCAGAATTCAGATAGCTCTGAAAAACCACTCCTAGAGGTAGGGGGAAAGTCAGTATGCATGTGACTTGGATGAAGGGGGAGGTACGTGCAACCAAGCACACATTTTGCAGAAGGCTGCTGCTGCCTGTCTCATGAAGGTTACTACTAGTCACAAGGAGCAGATGTCACCATGAAGGACTTTATCACTTTTCTAGATGTGAAGAGATATGAGAACTGGGCTCATAAAATCTTCTCCTAAAAATTCTAACTATCTGAAGACCTGTTCTGCCAGTTCTCCCAGAGCACCAACTGCCTTGGTCCTCATCTTCACCCTGAGCTCTTTCAGGGGGTGTTGAAGGTCGGCAGCTGCAGCGGCTCATGATTCAATCCGGGCAGAGGCAGATGGCAAGTGCCCAGCTCCAGGTCACAGAACCACTGCCCTATATGACTGTGGAAAACCTACAGGGATTCTAGGTGGAGGAGCTAGTTTTTCCAGTCAGAAGAAATACTAAAGCTGTGCTTGGAGGGGCGGCAATGCTCACAGGCAGTCCTCCAGGCGGACCTTACCTCAGCTCCCTGATTTCATGTAATACCGGGGAAGGGAAAGGAAAACCACAGCTGATGAGCAATCAATCAGCAAACCCCAGAGGGGCTCCGACCACCTGCAGTCCGGAATTGCACAACCATTTCTAAGTTAACGGTCACTCTGAAGAGAGCTGCCAGTACCAGCGCGGATCCCCTCTGCTGGGTTCTTGTCCCTCCACGTACGCCCACCTCCCTGTCGGCTTCTATAGTTCACCAGTTAGCACCCCTGCACAGTCAGCCCGAAGAGACTTCACTGAACCGCTGGATGATGGACCAGAGTCCCTCTGCGAACTCCCGCCCACTCTCGCCTCCATCCTTCCCTCTCCACACACCGGTCTCTTCTCTCTGGGCCGCCGCGGCTCGCACGGTTTCACATACACCACGTACGCCACGACGACCGTGAACTTGCTGTGGAAAGCAGGCGCCATGCGTCTGGCAAGAAGGCGATGCATGCTCGATACCGGGCCCATGTGAGAGCTGCAGAACCCGAATTGACTTAGGCTCTGTTCCCAAGCTGGCCCTCATTCCAGCAGAATAAAATAAACAGCAGGGGGGTTATGAGAGGGCGTGGTGGGTACTTTCTGTGCCAACTAGCACACACTCTCCCAGGGGGCTCCATCCCACACTGGAACAAGGAACACTGGCTGAGGACGCGGGGCAGGACAGCCCACGAACAGACAGGGCCCTGGGCACACCACGTAATGGTCCCCACGCCACGCCAGACACCACGTGGTCTTAGACCAGCCCTTCTCAGGCCACCAAATCAGTGCTGCTCTGACACATTATCTGGCAGCGACCAGCTTTCCTCTGGAGCCCCTGCCCAAGGCCCAAACTATATTCTCTCCCACCTGAGATTTTGAAGTAACAAAAGGCCAGCGTGGAGCATCGTCTTAGAATCACTGGCTCCACTGCTTTACAGATAAGCTGGGCAGGGGAGAAATGAGTGGAGGTCATCGAGTCCAGAGAAACCCTGAGTTCTGAAACACATCCGCCTCAATGGCAGACAACAATTTCTCCAACCTAACACCACTGCTGCTCAGTTCACCCAGGTCCATGGCTGAGACTTTCTGTGTTGCGACATATAGCCTGCAAACAAAGGGATATATTAAAAATATACTCAGCTGAAAAAAAGAATAATAAAATGAACACCCAGGGATCCACCACCTGGGCTAAGAAATATTCCCAGTAGCCAGAAGTTTTCGTTGTGCTTTGTCCTCATTTAAATCCCCCAGGAACCGTTCTCCTGAATTCAGAGGTAATTATGCCCTTCCATTTTTTATGGTTTTACCACCTACGAAGGTATCCGTAAAAAAAAAAAAAAAAACATGGTTTCACTTTTCATTTTTAAACTTTATATAAATGACATCATACTATACACTTTTTTTTCTGCAATCTGCTTCTCTCGTTCAATGTTATGTTTGTGAGACTCCCTCCATACTGGTGTAACTGCCTCTCCCCCACTTTTGCTATGGGACAGTGTTTCACTGTAAGACTATACAACAGTGTACGATATTAAGTTTTTCTTTCTTGAACAGTCCCACTGACTAGATACTAACCTGGTCCGCCTGCTCACAAATGTGTGCCTGTGACTTGTGGGTAGCAGACCAGGTGGTAAAAGCACTGGAGATGTTTTACCTGAGGGTCCTGAGAGAGTGAGCAAGGTCTCTGGACGGCGCTGTGGGGCCGGCCTTGGCAAGCACATGGTAGCTTTGCTGGGTGAACTTGGGTAGATGAACCCTTAACATAAAACCCTTAGACAGTTTCAGTTCTAGGGCTTTATAAAGCAGGGGAAGGAGAGGAAAAGGCTGCTTCAACATTGCAATCTTCACCTTCACGGGCACGTCAGACCACCTTTGATCACGGGGAATACACCCAAGTCCAAGAAAAACCTACCCTTCAGACAGCGAAAGCTAAATATTTAGTCTGGGAGGTGGCAGGCAGAAGCCCATCATTCTCTCAGCCACAGGAAACCAAGGACAGCAGAGGATTGTCCTCGAATCCTTCAGGTTTGCTTCGCCACCTTCCTAACTACAGTCTCCTGGCCGGGAATGCTTCGGTGGTGCCAGCCTGCCCCGGTTTGGGGGTGGGGAAATGGGATGCAAAAGACAGTCTCCAGAGGCCACCTCGGCCACCCTCACCAAGCACTGCCAGGGTGCAGGGCCCTCGGGCTGACCTAACTCATCTCGGTTAACTCCTCAATGACCCTGCGAGGCAGGCGATATCCTCATTTTACGACTGAAGAAGTCGAGAAGTTCAACGACTTGCCTGATAATGTACAGCAATTAAATGACAAGCCAGAATTCAATATGCATCTTTTTTCTTTCCCCCTTCTCTTTTTAGGGCCACACCTGCAGCATATGCAAGTTCCCAGGCCAGGGGTGGAATCGGAGCTGCAGTTGTCAGTCTATGCTACAGCCACAGTGATGCCAGATCCGAGTGACATCTGTGATCTACACCCCAGCTTGTGGCAACACTGGATCTTTAACCCACGGAGAGAGGCCAGGGGTTGAACACTCATCCTCATGGTCGCTATGTCAGGTTCTTAACCCGCTGAGCCATAATGGGAACTCCTCAATCTACATCTTCTGATTCCAAAGTCCTACACCCATCCAGTCGACTGCCCTACTACCACCTGTGCGAACAATGACCTTCATAAAGGCAGCAGCAACGGGGAGGGTGGTTCTTAGGGATGCAGAAGACCCGGCTTTTGGGTGATCCTTCCAAAAATGTTTGCTGCTGAATGCTTTCAGTGGGTAAAAACACACAAGCCATGCGTGGAAAATGCTGCAGTAGCTGGGCAGACGGAAGAGGACTCCCACATGGTTTAAACTACCTAGGCGGCATTTTGCCCACCAACAATTAATGAGCATTGAACATCTGCTATGTGTTACGGGCAAAAAAAAAAATCTGATTTTCTGTTGTAGTCTGGCTGCTGCGTAATAGTCAACCATCCTCAATCTAAACAAGAAAGAAGGGATATTCCGATGTGTGATTTCAAGGTCTACCAACTGGAGAGCTTCAGAGAGCAACGAACAGGTCAAAACTTAAGTCCAAACCAGTTAAGAGGTGGGCTCTGCCTTCCAGACCCAAATGAAGTGACACCAGCTTTCCAAGTCAGCTAAAGACCGGAGCTCAGACGGCACTGTGCTCACAGAGAGTTAGTGAAGGGCTGGGGTGATCCTCTCCCCTGGCCACTCACCCCCGAAGAGATTTTGTTTGCTGTGGTCTGGGCACCAAGCATGCCTCTGCCGATACGAGATCTGTCCTCACCGCGTGAAACTCAACTCTTTATCCCAACTTATTTGTCAGGTAGCAAGTCACAGAGAAGAGTGACTAGTCTGCAGGACATGAGGGAAGAACTTTGCAGAGGCTTGGAGAAAAGATGAAAGGAAAATGGCACCTCTGCTCCTCACGACCCTACAGACAAAAGATGCAAACATCCAGCTCTCTTACTCCTGACGCCTGCCAGGCGCGGATGCCTCACAAACCCCCACAACAACCAAACCCGGAGAGGCTGACGACTGTCCTCAGAGGGATCTTTCCAGATGCTGTGGGTATTGGCTAAAATACACTGTTTCTTAAAGCACTATTCCTCTCAGCCCCAACATTTGTTTGGGAATGTTTTTTCCCAGCTATTCGCCTGCTCTCCATGGAGAATGGTTTACAAACCAAATTCCATATGATTCTTTTTCTTAAAATGTCCCAAAAATGTCCAGGGAATTTGGACGTTACAATAAATAATCAAACAGGTTCCCAACCCCCTCCCCATCTCTCTCACACACTTAAAACTACTCCCCTGCCTGGGACCTCAGCCGCTGTGGAAATAAGTTTGCACCACCAAGATGGGATAACCGGTAAAGGAAATTCGGCCACGTGGCATATTATAACAGGTATAATGTGGCCGAGACTCTGGGTGCCGGAGGTCTTAACATACACTCCAGAGGGGATCACGGATCACCCCCACGGACAGAAACGTTCACATACGGAGACCCACAGCTCTAAGTGCTCCTACGTGCATCCTGGAAGTTGAACTGCGGCTGCTGTACCTGATGCATAAAAAAGCGTCCCTCTCTGTTCAGCAGCTCCTCTCAGCCAAATAACCCAGTGAGTCAGTCCCAACCCTGCCAAGGAGCCCTTGACCCTTTGGAGAATTCTGAGCTTTGTACTCCCTCTGAGCCAACTTAACATACTCCCGAGTCTTATATAAGTCAGTTATGAGCTCTCTGGAAACTTCCAACAACTTCTAACAGCAGCTGTTCCTTGCCACTTCCCAACGTGTTTTCGGGGGCTCTTAACCAACTTCCGGTCCTCATCGCCGGCAGCTGGTGAACTGGGAGTGGGGGTGGGGGGTCTTACCGCGATCTCCCACCGAAGCAGTTCGTGCTGGGGGGCTGGTGCCGGCTCTCTGCAGCAACAGCTGTCCCGCTGGGTTCTCTGGAAGGCGGCTGTGAGCCTAGAAAAGAGGAGCCATCACAGGAAAGGACAGAAACGCTGAGAAGCTCACACCTCTGCCTGAAAAGCAGGTAGAAGAACAGCACTCGCTCCATGTTTTATTCAGCTACCCACCCTGGCGGGAGACACACAGCCCAGCAAGCCGCAGCTGCCAGCGTGAGAAGCCAGTGAGGTCCGACTGGGGCCTCGGAACAGAGGAGGTGCAAACCTGGGAAACGGCTCTTCTCCAAGACCTTCGAGAACATCCAAGGCACTTCCTAGCTTACTGGCTTACACATTAAATGAATTTGGGCCACACCACGTGAGACAGGGCACAGGTGCTGGCCATGCAACGGGGCCAAGGATGTGGGGCATCTCTCCACATCGCAACCAGAGAGCTTTTAAAAAGCCAGATCAGATCTGATCCAAATCTTCCTCGATCCAGATCGAACTGAGCGAGGCCAGGGATTAAACCCACATTTTCACAGATATCAGTCGGGTTCTAAACCCGCTGAGCCACAAGGGAACTCTGCTTTCTGCCCCTTAGGATAAGGCTCAAAATCCTTCAAGGCTGTGTGATCGGAGCTGACCTGCCTCTGTGGCCTCACCTTCACCGCTATCCTTCTTGCTCCCCACGAGCCAGTCGCCCTGGCCGCCTCTGGACCCACCACAGGCCACTTTCACTCCCACCTCAGAGCATTTAATCCTCTTCACCCCACAGCCCCACCCTGGCCTGTCTAAACACCTCACACTCCGGTGGGTCTCAGCGTCCTCAGAGAAACCTTCCCTGGGCCCCCAGTTTAGGTGAGATCCCTCTCAAGTACAGGAACCTCATGCTACCCAGGACTCTTTCTTCATAGCTTTTGTCATAGTTACAGTTACACAATTATTAGTGCATTTACTCACTTAATGCCTAGGGTGCCCCGCCCCCAAGAAGTAGATTAAAAACTCCAGGGGGTAAAAACCACGTGAATTTTGCCCCTGCCATCTGGCTGGCACCTGGTCCGAGAGCTAGGACCTAAGAGTCACTCAGTCACCCCTAGATGTGCTGAATGATGAACGGTACGTGTTTTTCTAGATGCCCTGGAAGGACGCCGAGTACCAGACAAGTCCAGCTGAGGGAGGACTCTCAGCAGTCAAGCTCCGTCCAGTCTCTGATTCCACACAAACGCCCTTGAAGCAGAATTTAAATCTCACCTCCTGAAGCAACCACAAGCCTGTCTGGGGCCTGGAAAGTGCCACAGTTACATCACATTTAACGAGAAAAATTACGGAGAAAGCCACCCCATTTCAGACCTCAGACTTCATGAAATAATTTCCTGTTAGATCCAAAGGTGACTAATTTCAAACGAGATGAAAAGGAAAAAAAAAAAAGGCCCACATTCAGGACAGAGCAGGAGACACACTCCAATGTCCCCGCGTCTTGCCTGGGTTTTGCTAGTGCGACTCTCTGAGACACACAGTGCCCCTTTCCCAACCCAGACCGTCCCATAAAGGCCACTCTCCAGCTCCCCAGGAAGTTTAACTGCATTGGGAAGAAGAGAAATGGGCCCAAGTAACATTTTATAAGGATGTTTACTTTCCAAAGTCCGTGTGGGATAAGAAGATGTTTGCTCTGCAACCAAGCAACAACACGCTTACAAAGACTTGACATTTATTTTAGTCCTTTATCAGAAAACGGTCCTTGAGAAAGCATGTCAGGACTCGGATCCGCGATGTTGAGCAGAGTTAGGACGAGCTGAGTGGTACCCACACCCAGATACCTGCTAGAGAACCAGGCCCTGGGCGCCTCCTCCGGCCGCCTGCCCCACCCCGCCCCACCCCGTCCCGGCGCAGCCCTGGGGAGCAGGGCGGCACTCACCATCTGTCACGGCACTGCCATTAGGCACGCTTCCCAGATCAACAGTCGGCCCGTCCAGAAAAATTGTCAGCTCACCACCTGAGACAACGCCACCTTTGTTCTCAGTCTGCAGGTTCAGGGTCAGCTGCATGTTCTCCACTGTTGGACACAAAAAGCAACACGGATGGACAAAAGCAAACGGGCACTGAGTTAAGCTCCTCTAAGTGATAAGCCCTCGCTCCACCGACTCTGGCTTCCCCAGCAACATCATTCTGCATCTTCATGCTTGTCTTGTGGCACAGAAAAAAAAAAAAATGCAGAGGAATATGCATAATTGTCATCGTGGTGTTAGGCTGGTGGCAAAGGCTGTAGTCTTTTTTCCCCCTAACATTTCATATCCTTAGGTTAGCCATACCATAGACTATATTACTTCTTTTTTTTTTTGTCTTTTTGTCTTTTCTAGGGCCGCACTCGCAGCATATGGAGGTTCCCAGGCTGGGGGTCTAATCGAAGCTATAGCTGCTGGCCTACACCACTGTCACAGCAACACGGGATCCGAGCCACATCTGCAACCTACACCACAGCTCACGGCAACGCCGGATCCTTAACCCACTGAGCAAGGCCAGGGATCGAACACACAAGCTCATGGTTCCTAGGCTTATTCAATAACCACTGAGCCACGACGGGAACTCCTATATTACTTCTTCATGTGTTTGCTTATACCTACAGGGCCGTAAGGAGAGACGAAAAGATAACAACGGCAAAGAGATGAAGACCTTAGTTACAAGTGGCACCCCCACCCCACCCATATAAGGAATGGTGGCAAAAAAGAACCAAAACCAGTCAGGAGACCCTGCAGAAAAGCCATCAGGTGTCATCTGTAGATAAAGGATGGCAGGGACTTATTGGTGTTCAAGACTTGTTTTTAAACTTTCAATCCTGAAACATTTCGCTCTGAACTAAGGAGGAAAAAAGTTTCAAATGACACAAGTTCAATTAGGGCAAGTCAGCCCCACGGTTACACGGTTCCGAGTTGAGTCCCATAAGGACAGACTGACTAGTCGACCCCTGGTGCTGTGACTGAGGTGAGAAGGCAGCTCAGAGTTCCCCGGCCCCTGGAACACGAGGCAGATTCAGCCCCATGGGCAAACAAGAACCAGAACAAACTGACACCAGGCAGAAGCACAAACCCGAGGCGGACTGCAAAGTGCTGCATGCACACTCCCGACCCCTCCACCCAGCCCGGCTGCACCAAATGGCTTCCACGCCGTTACTGCTCAGGACTACAGCGCCCAGCGCAGGCCGTGCAATGATTACCAAGAGCAGTGTTTCTGAGGATCCCCAAGAACACGCAGCCCTTCCACAGCTCCCCACATCTGACGGAGCCAGGCCAGCAAAGCAGCACAAGGTCCAACCTCCCCACCCACACTACCCACCTGATGGCCACTCCATTTTCTCTCTTAGTCGCTACTGTATTATTACAAGCTGGTTTTCTTGAACAAGGCAGGCTATGTATAACTATCTTCATAAGCACTTCCTAGAGACAACCTCCTCTCACCAAAAATTCTGCCTTGCATCTCTCTAAGAAACAGACACAGCTCTTTAAGAACTCAGAAACAAAAAAAAGTCTTGGAGTTCCTGTTGTGGCTCAGTGGGTTAAGGACCTGACATAGTCTCCGTGAGCATGCGGGTTCGATCCCTAGCCTCACTCAGTGGGTTAAGGATTGGTGTTGCTGCTAGCTGTGGTATAGGTCACAGATGTGGCTCGGATCTGGTGTTACTGTGGCTGTGGTGTAGGCTGGTAGCTGCTCTCTGATTTGACCCCTAGCCCGGGAACTTTCATATAATGCAGACGCAGCCATTAAAAGAAAAAAAAAAAAAGGTACTGATCAATTCAAGGATCTACTGAAATAAGGTCGAAACCAGTTATCCTTCACATTTTCAAGCTCTCCAAGCATCTCTGTCCCCCCTTAATCTTGCATTCCTGTAGTGCATCTCTCCAAACCCTCCTGAGTCTGTTTTCAGTCAGTGTCACTCAGGGGCTTGGTGAGTTTCAAATGTTTCTATAAAATAACAACTTTAACCTGAAAACTAGTTCCTTCAAAAGTCCAAAACAGGAGGAAAGACCTGAGGCCTTTCAACCAGCAGCACCACTTCCAGCCATGCAGCTAAGCCCCCTTGGAAGCGGGTCCTCCGGCCCCCGTCTAGCTTTCTGAGGACTGCAGCCCAGCCAATGCATCGGGTGCAACCTCATGGAAAATCCCAGGCCAGAATGACTGCCCAGCTAAGCTGCTCCCAAAACCTGACCCACTGAAACTATGAGACAATTTTTATTAAGTCAAGAAGCATCTCCCTACTGTATCAAGCCAAGATCCAGGGCTCAAGTCCCTAGCAGGCAGTTGAGCACAGAAGCTGAGGGCAGGTACCAGTCAGGCAGACTGGATTCAAATCTCAGTTCTATCTAGTAGCTAAATCGTACTACACAAATTGCTTAATCTGAGCATTGGTCTCTCCACCTCCAAAACAGGAGTAGTAAAAACATATTTTTCAGAGAATACTTATAAAAAATTAAATGGCATCTGTTAAATTCCTAATAGGCTATTCATTTATCATTTTTTTTTTTTTGGCCATGCCTATAGGAGTTCCCAGGCCAGGGATCAAACCCATGCCACAGCACTGACAACATCAGACCCTTAACCTGCTAGGCCGCGAGGGAACTCCTATGTTATCGTTTTTCTTATCCCCCATTGACTCTCCTATTTTGAGGCCGAAGAGTCCCAGTTTCTCCAGTCCAACTCGCTCACCATATACGTGCTCTACTCTTGACCTTTCTAAGCCTTTTTCAGGTTTTGGCAACAGACTCCAAGGTCAGCCACAAACCCATCACAAGGATGAACAGTCCTCTTGCGTTGTTTCTAGGACATGTCCTAAAGATGCCCCGCACACCGCTATCAGAAACATGCTAAGATGAGCGTTCTAGAAGGACTCTTGGAGCCCCTTCTTGTATCTCAAAAGCTATCACCTGACAAGTGCAGTGTGGGCACCTTTTCCCCTCCTTTCTGGAGGGAGAGATGATACTATTCAACAGGAAGCTAGAGGAGCCCAAGGCCTCTTGCTGCTAATTTCAACCTCCTGACAGCCACTCTGCTATGGTCCTCAAACAAAGCCAGGGGCAGAGGCCCCATTTTTCCCTCTGTGGTCTCACCTCAAGGCTCCAACAGAGACCCTTCTGTCTGGTTGACCATCTCATCATATCCAGCAAAGTCATTACATACGTGCAGGCGGAGAAGGTACCTTTCGGGAGCTCCTGCCACGGCTCAGCAGAAACAAACCCGACTAGTACCCATGAGGATGCGGGT
>PVHT020000012.1:1069735-1096508 GCA_004024745.2 Catagonus wagneri | reverse complement strand
CAAACAAAGAAGAAGTTACCTTGTGACTCTTTAAGACACAATCGACCTTCAAAAAGAGCCAGTGAGGAGGAAGCTCTTTTTCCTTTAAACTAAGCTTCTGAGAACATAGCCCTTCACTGCTCTATTCACTAAAAAGACAGACAGTTAAGAGACACTTCCGGCCATCACTCATAACCAAGCGATTAAACCGAGCATCACTGAGAGCAGGACAGCCCAACACCCACATGCCCCCTGACAGGATACGGGATGAAGGACACAGCATCAAGCTTAAAGGCTTTTTGCTAAAAGCATTTAACTTGAATGCAACCAAGCCTCTAAACCTCCTTTCCAGTTTACATGAAGTAAAGGGATAAAGGAACAAATTCAGTGATACCACGAGGAAGCAATCACACCAGTCCAGAATATGGAACAGCTGTATGGTAAGTATCCCAGGCTCCTCGAAAAGTCAACGTCATGAAATACATTTAAAATGGGGAGGCGGGAAGAAGTATCTTCCAGAGCGGACAGGAAGAAGACGCTTCCAGATTTAAAAGAACATAACTACCAAATGCCTTGCATGAACTCTGACTAAACCTTGGTTTGAAAAATACGTTCTTGGGACAACTGGAGAAATTTGCATCCAGACTGGATATTGGATGATGCCTGGAATTACTGTTGGTTTCCTTAGGTTCATTAACGATCCTGTCGCTTTATTTAGGAAAGTTCTCATTCTTGGGAGAATCAAGAATAGCCTATAATGATATCTGCTGGAGTTCTTGTCATGGCTCAGCAGTTAGCGAACCCGACTAGCATCCATGAGGACATGGGTTCAATCCCTGGCCTCGCTCAGTGGGTTAAGGATCCGGTGTTGCCGTGAGCTGTGGTATAGGTCCCAGACACAACTCAGATCCCATGTTGCTGTGGCTGTGGTGTAGGCCGGTGGCTACAGCTCTGATTGGACCACTAGCCTGGGAACCTCCATATGCTGCGGGTGCGGCCCTAAAAAGACAAAAAGACCAAAAAATAAATAAATAAATAATGATATCTGCATGTATTTTCAAATAGTTTTGTAGGAGAAGATGCTGAAGTTATCGCAAGCAAAGCATCAGTATAGCTACAATTTACATGCTCAAGGGGGAAAATGCACACAGTCACAGGCTCACACGTAGCTTGTTCACACAGGCTCAAAAACAAATGCAGCAGGATCTTAACAACTTTTGGTTCTTGGTGGAGGGTGTCTGTGTGTTCAATTCTCTCCATGTCAGAAAATTGCCTGATAAAAAGTTGGGACAGGGCTTTTTTTTTAATTGGCAAGGCTATTAAAAAATTAAACCTCTGAGAACAGAACACTCTATTGCCCTCTTTAATAAAAAAAAAAAAAAAAACACCTAAGCCAGGGGAGCCCTACAATGCATAATGGGACTAAAGAAACCATTAGCTAATTGAGTGACAGACTTGAGCATACAGGGGAGGGTGAAAGGAGCAACTGTGGCTGGAAAACATATACTGGAATCCGAGCTATAAATAGCAGCGTTAGCCACCTCGCCTCTGGGGCCCTCAGGTTTCACTGCAGCCAGGCCAGTGACTCTACAAAGGGCCTTTCTCTTGCACCAGGTCTTCCCCTGCCTCTTGAGGCACTGCTCAAAAATCGGGAAACTGATGAAAACATGGGTGTAGTAAGTCATGTTGCAGAACGAGAACCAGAATGAGTGTAGGAGGCTCACCCACCACCCCCAGTCACCCTCGTCCGGCCCTGCTCTGACTGTGGTCAAGCAGTTCACACATGTGGAGTAAGAACCCACTCTTCTGCTCCCTGAGCTCCAGTGGGCACAGAACAGACAGAAAGCTGTGCTCCTGGGTGTGCATATTCTAGTTGGGGCAGGCACTGAGCGAGCGCTTGTTTGGTTAAACTGCGTAATCTGTTAGATGGCAGCAAATGCAGTAGGAGAAAGAAAATGAAAGGTGGGAACGGGGTGGAGAGAGATGGAGGTGGGAGGAGGGTCTCGGGTGGCAATGGGAAGTCTCACCGGGAAGGTGGCAACGGAGCAAAGATTTAAAGAAGGGGGAACCACCTAAGTATGTGGAGGAAGATTATTCTAGGCAGAGAGAAGGAAGCTCGGAGGCCCTATGTGGGAGTGTGCACGGGCCTGAGGAATGGCAGGGAGGCCGGTGAGGGAAGGGAGCAGCAGGAGAGGGCAGTCAGAAACCAGAACTCGGAGCTCCCTGGTAGTCTAGTGGGTTAAGGACCCAGTGCTGTCACTGCTCTGTTGCAGGTCCCACCCTGGCTCAGGAACTTCTGCATGCCATGGATGCCACCAGAAAAAAAAAAAAAGAGAGAGAGAGAGAGAGACCAGAACTCTTGGAAGGCCTTAGAGCCCTCGCAAGGTCTCTGGCATTTACTCTCCGTGAGATCTGGAGCCATCAGAGGATTCTGAGCAAGGAGGGGATGTGACTTCTGTTGCAGCCCAGTCACTCCGGCTGTAGGAGGAGCAAGAGCTGAAGCAGACAAGCCCAGAGAGGAGGTCCCTGCAATACTGCGGGTGGCAGCGGCTGGTGGCTTAGGCCAAGCAATGGCAGTGCCATCCCGGAACAGGGTGCCAAAGGGAGACTTGCCCTTTTCCTCCTTTCCAGCACGCGTTAGAAAAGACCCATGGCTCCCCACCACTGAGCACCTGGGTCAGGCCCCACAGGCCCACCAGGCTCTTGGAATCAAAGCTTTGGGCAAATCATGGGCAGGGGCTGCAAAAAGCACCAACTTAGAGCATGGCTGGAGGAAGTCAGATTCAATTACCACCAAATGGAAATATATAATGAAAATATTCCGCTGGCAAGCGACTTCAGTTCCTCTGAGAAAGCCAAGATCCTGAGCTCATACTAACTTCAGCCATCGGCAAACATACTTCTGTTCTAAGGCCCCGCGGGTTACCAATACCTTGTAATGCTGCTTTATAGAGGTCAAGAGAACAGTGGTATGGTTGGATATTAGAAGCTAGCAGAAAAGAATCTGGAAAATCCTCACGAACTGTGCTGGGGGAACTCTTTAAAAGCCAAGAGAGACAAGCAGAGATTACGTGCTTCCTGGTGGACGCGTACACCAACTCGTCAAAAACAGAAATAGGAGTTCTTGTCGTAGCACAGCGCAAACAAATCCAACTAGGAACCATGAGGCTGATCCCTGGCCTCACTCAGTGGGTTAAGGATCTGGCATTGCCGTGAGCCATGGCGTAGGCCAGCAGCTGTAATTCTGATGAGACCCCTAGCCTGGGAACCTCCATATGCCACAGATGTAGCCCTAAAAAGAAAAAAAAGAGAGAGAAATAAACGAGTTTCCACTGTGGAGCAATGGGATCGGCAGCATCTTGGGAGCACTGGGACACAGGTTCGATCCCCAGCCCAGCACAGTGAGTTAAGGATCCGGCATTGTCACAGTTTTGGCTTATGTCACAACTGCAGCTCAGATCTGATCCCTGGCCTGGGAATTCCCTACACCACAGGGCAGACAAAAAAGAAAAAGAGAGAGAGAGAGAAAAAGAAAAATAGGTACCCAGATCAGATGAAGCATCCAGACGTAGAACTCGATAGATGGGGAAAGAGAAGGAAGGGGAACGTGTTAAACCACACTTCGGGGACACAAACGGCCAAATCCAAAACATGGGAAACTATAGGACAAACTGTCCGGTTTCTTCAACAATGAATTATAAGGGGTAAGAAGAGAAAAGAGAATGTACTAATTAAAAGAGACCTAAGAGACAAATCAATCCTGTTTGGATCCTGAGTCACACAAGCCAATGGTGAGGGGGAAAAAATTTCTAAGACAACTGGGGAAATGTAAAAGCTGAATATTTGATGAGATTAAATCATTACCATTAAGTTGCCCAGGTAGGAAGCTGGTATCATGGTTATGCTTTTCAAGAGTCCTTATCTTTTAGAGCTACATACCAAAATAATTATAAATGAAGCACGTCTGGGATTTATGTAAAAATAACCCAGTGGAGGTGGGGTGGGAATGGCCAGCAGAGGCTGGGTAATGGGCATATAGGGGTCCACAGACTATTCTTTCCACTTTTGTGTATGATTGATATTTTCCATAATAGTTTTTTTTTTTCCCATTCAGCATCCCTAATGAACAGTGACTGTCAACTAAAAAACTACATGAATTCAACATTACATACACACTTTGAAATATAAAAAGGCAGAAAATATACAATCAAGCTGCCTAGGGAGTAGCCCAGACGTTAATTTTTCCCTGACTTCAAAGCCTAAGATCTGCAAGTGGCTTCAGGTTAATAATTTCCTATTGGGAAGAGTTGTTACGTGCAACAAGGATGAGTAATATTTTTCTAAGAGTTACTTTTTCCCTTTCCTGACTTGGACTTTTTAGTACGTTTTTGCATATGGGATTAATAACTATAGATAAATGGGGCATGGAAGTTGCCTTCCTTATTCCAACAGAGGAAAAAAACTCTATAAACCCAGAACTGCCAAACTGTGCCCCTATAATGCAGTTCAGTTATGAAACCCAGAAGCCCTGCCCGGGCAGTTTCACCGCAGGGTACGAAAGAACTTTCTGCTTTAGCACTGTCCCTCTGCTCCCACACTGCCAAGACGTTCGTGCATGTACATGCTTAGATCTTTTAAGGGGAAAAATATTTTTTCCCTTTTTCTACCTAACTCAGGATACAAATATAAGGATTTACCTGGAAACACACAAAAGTAGGAGACTTTTAATGGGAGACCAAGTATGCTCAGGTCAAGAGCCTCAGAAGCCCAATGAAGATGTGACTGCTTTGGCCTTAACAGAGCCGTTCAGTGGAACAAACAAACCTCCCTCTTCCTGCCTCCTTCTCCCTCGATCCCATAGGCCCATCACAAGAAAGTGAAAAGAAGCAGGGCATTCATTAACAGGTCAGTGTTCATTCTACACGTAGCGGTAAAACACTGGGGCACAGAGAACGGAACCAGAGGAAATTCCAGAAGGGCAGAGAGCAAATAGTCTTTTTCCATGCCCCGTAACTCAGACACACACAGGCTGGAGGCTACCCCGGGTTTAAAGAGAACACTCTTTCAAGTTCCCTTCGCAGTAAAGGAGGCCAGGGCTTCCAGGATTTACTGTTACGATGTCTCTTTGGCTCCCAACCTGAGCCAGAGCCTAACAAGAGAAAGCCTTTCCTCCCAAGCTAGCAGCAGGTTGTAAACACTGGAGTTCGTGTTGGGGAACCAGTGTTGACTCTGCATCACCCCACCTCCCCTCAGCCCCGCCACTCACACCTAGGCAGAGTCTTCCCAGAGCGCAGGGTGTAAGGAAGGCTCTACCTTGGCCTTGAAGCCTTTCCTGTAGGCTGCTGCTGGGAGTCCATCCTTCATCTTCTCTAAATTAATTCAAGTTTTGGTCAACCGAGGTTTACTCCTCTAAAAGTGAAAATAGCTACATTTTACAAAGCTGGTTTGCAAACTTTTAAACAGAAGTAACTAAATAATCTCACAAAGAAACGTCAAGTTGCAACTGTGAGACAGGTTTCATGCCAGAGGCCTCATGGTCCCCCATGAGTGCTGGCTATTTGACCTGGTCAGGGATCAGGAAAAGTTTCCTGAAAACCGGGCAACTCAACTGTCATCTCGAGTTTCAGGCAGAGAGCTGTCAGGCTGGCGGGGCAGGGGGTGAAGCAGGCTGGGGAGGAGGCCCACCCGGGCAGAGGCAATACCACCTGCAAGGGCCCTGCGGCACGATGAACTAGATGCATCCAGGAAACTGAATGGAGATAAGTGGGGCGGGCTTGAATGTGACCTAAATGGGGTAGGAGAGCTAGGTGGCAGCCAGACATGACAGTGGCTTGTGGGCCCGCCATGTTGAAGAGTTTTTCTCTACACTAAGGGCCCAAGCATGGTACTTGAGGGTTTTTAATCAAGGTGTGATAATGTCAGCTTGATTGCAAAAATCATTCTGCAGTGGAAAACAGAATGAAGGGAAGTAAAAGCAGATACAGGCAGGGAAGACAGGACGCCAAAGGGAAGGACCAGGCCAGCAGAGGCGGAGATATAAGAAGTGGGGAGTTCCTGTTGTGACGCAGCGGTAACGAACCCAGCTGGCATCCATGAGCACTCAGGTTTGATCCATGGCCCAGCTCGGTGGGTTAAAGATCCAGCATTGTCGTGAGCTACAGTGTAGGTCACAGACGAGGTTCGGATCCCAAGTTGCTGGCGCTGTGGCACAGTCTGGCAGCTGCAGCTTTAATTCAACCCCTAGCCTGGGAACTTCCATATGTTATGTGCGTGGCCCCAAAAATACAAAAAAAGAAGTGAGCAGACTCGCAAAAGTGAAAACCAAGAGAACCTGAAAACAGATTAGCAAAGAGGAGGCAAAAAGAACGAGGGGATGGAAGACAGCTCGTGGGTTTCCGACTTACTCACTAGACAAATGGAGATCTGCAAGTTGAAATATGGAACCCTGGCAAAGGACAAGGTCTAGGGAAGCTCAGATCTGGACATGTTTATTTAAAGGTGCTTCTGACATATCCACAAGGAAGGAGATGGCAAGACATTAGTCAGGCATTGGGTATGGAGCTCAGAGGAGAGATCTAGGCTGGAGATTCAATCTATGGGTCACCTGCACAGGGGGGTTTATGCATAAAGAGAATGTATGGATGGTGACGCGATCACCGAAGAAGAGGATGGAATGGTAGCAAACGCGGTTAATAGTCAAAGAGAAGAAGATGACCTTGCAAAGAAGACAGAGAAGAACGGTCAGAGAGGAGCCCTAAGAAAGCAGGAAAGGGTGGGCTCCAAAGCATGGATGGACAGTCTGCCCTTCAGATGGGAGGAGGAGGGAGAGCTCCCCACCTACCACAAGGACGAGGCATGGGAGTTCAGGCACATGCATCCATCCTCATCTTGGTACCTGCCAGATGCATCAGTCACGACTGTCCTTATTTCTCCTGATTCAGGGTCCCAGTGTTCTACAGCCCAAGCCCCTGCAGCTACACATGCAAGTCTTTACTTCCACAAAAAAAAAAAAATCCATACACATGTAGGCTTCAGAACTGGCCATTCATCATGGCCATCCATCACATAAGGTACATTAGAGACAAAGAGACCCTCTTGAATCAAATGAGGGCCCCTTTAACATGGGGAACCAAAAAAGGTAAATCTCACTGTTTGTCAAGCTACAGCCTATTTTTAAAATTGTTAAGCGATTTAGGGGGGAAAAATATGATCTGGGAAAGTTAGATCTTCAGTACAATCTGTCAGATCATATTGGTTACTGCCGCCTCGTCATTAGAGCCGCTCTCCCCCAAGGAAGGGGAGTCCCCACCACCCATTCATTCTGAGGAGTCCTAGACCAGGCCCATCAGAACAGCTCATCCATCCTCTGCACCCTCAGGGAACCTCAGCAATCACACTACCTCTCCTGTTGCACAGAATCAAAGCCCTGTTTGTACACACGGTGGAGACAGGCTATCAATGCACAAACCTCCTTTTCAACTGTCTCTGAATAGCAAAATACTGGAGTGCGGCTTGAAGAAAACTTTTATAGTTATTCTGCTTTTTAAAAATCAGTAGGGTGAGGAGTTCTACCATGGCAAAGTGGGTTAAGGATCCGTCTGGGTTGCTTCAGGGTACAGGTTCAGTCCCCAGCCCAGCACAGTGGGTTAAAGGATCCAGTATTGCTGCAGTTGTGGCATAGGTCAGATTTGATCCCTGGCCCAGGAATTTCTGTAAGCTGAAGTGCAGCCATTAAAAAAAAAAAAAAAAGGTTTTCTAAAAAGTAGTTTCAGATGAAATATTATTCCATGATAAAGCTCTGGATTAATTATTTCATACAACCACAGTGGAAAACAGCATGGAGGTACCTCAGAAAATGAAATATAAAACTACCCTATGATCCAGCCATGCCACTCCTGGGCACATATCTGGACAAAACTTTCATTCAGAAAGATACATGCAGAAGTTCCCATCGTGGCACAGCGGAAACTAATCCAACTAAGAACCATGAGGTTGTGGGTTCGATCTCTGGCCTCACTCAGTGGGTTAAGGATCTGGCATTGCCATAAGCTGTGGTGTAGGTCACAGGTGCAGCTCAGATCTGGCATTGCTGTGGCTGTGGCATATGCCAGCAGCTGTAGGTCCTATTAGACCCCAAGCTGGGGAACCTCCATATGCCACGGGAGCAGCCCTAAAAAGCAAAAAAAAAAAAAAAGAAAAAAAAGATACATGCAACCCTATGTTCACTGAAGCACTATTCACAATAGCCAAGACATGGAAATAACCTAAATGTCCATCAACAGATGAACGGATTAAGAAAATGTGATACATATACACAATGGAATTATGTACTCAGCCATTAAAAAGAACAAAATAATGCCATTTGCAGCAACATGGATGGGACTAGAGACTCTCATACTAAGTGAAGTAAGTCAGAAAGAGAAAGACAAATACCACAAAATATCACTTATATCTGAAAACTAATGTATGGCACAAATGAACCTATCTACAGAAAAGAAACAAACTCATGGACTTGGAGAACAGACCTGTGGTTTGCCGAGGGGGAGGGAGCAGGATGGATTGGGAGTTGGGGGTTAGTAGATGCAAACTATTATATTTGGAGTGGATAAGCAATGAGGTACTGTTGTATAGCAAATGGAACTATATCCAATCTCTTGTGATGGAACATGCTGGAGATAATGGATAAAAAGAATGTGTGTATATATATATATACACACACACACACACATAAGTAGGCCACTTTGCTATACAGCAGAAATTGACAGAACACTGTAAATCAACTACAATAAAAAATTTTTTTAAAGATTTGGGCTAATGATTATGAAGAATGTACAAGAACATAGAAAGTTATTTACTCTACAATGTTAAAAGAAAAAAAATGTGGAGTTACAGAAAGCATCCTATTATTAAAACGCTGTAAAAAAAACAAGCATGTAAAGGGGCAAAGAAATAAACTAGTGAAAAAAGAGTGAAGAGTAAGACTATGAAATAAAGGTGTGACTCTCTTGATTTCTATTACTTACACAGTGAATATATTTTTTTCTTAATTTGCACTATCAGTGACATGTTTACAAATGAAATGACACAATGTCTAAGATTTGCTTTCAAATACTCCCGAAAAGTGGGTGCTAGAGATGAAAGACAACTAGCCTCACTGTTAAAAGCTGGAACAGGCACAGGATGGTTCATTACATGAGTCCCTCTATTTGCACTTATCTTTGAAACTTTCCATAATAAAAAGCCTACATTTCCCCCATTTATGCTATATAATATTTCCTTTGCCATGAATGATATTAACTTAAAAAATTTTTGAGGAGTTCCCATCATGGCTCTGTGGTAAGGAACGCGACTAGTAGCCATGAGGATGCAGGTTTGATCACCGGCCTCGCTCTATGGGTTAAGGATCAGGCATTGCCATGAGCTGTGGTGTAGGTTGCAGATGAGGTTTCATCCCAGCATTGCTGTGGCTGTGACGTAGTCCTGCATTTGACTCCTAGCCTGGAAACTTCCATAAGCCCTAAAAAGACAAATAAAAATTTTTTTAAATTTTTTGAAACAACATGCTTATTGTGAAAAAGTCAAGCAGAAATTCAAAATATGACATAAGCACTCATATTCCAAATCCCTTCCTCGTGAGAAAGCTCACTGCTCTCAACCCTGTGTGAAGCAGTCACACTCGAAAACACCAGCACAAATGTACGCACATCAGCTACACAGGCGAGAGTGAGTTCACCCTAGGCCCACAAGTTGTGCCCTTTGATTTTTCCCTTCAAGAATCTTTACTTTCACTTCAAGAATCTTTAAAAATAATACAGGAACAACCTATCTGTTGAGGAGGGCTTTAGGTTCATGTGACGGGCACGTTCAAAGCAAATTCAGCCCCTACCCCACCGTGCCCACCTCCAAGAGAATGCATTTGTGTGATACATGTGTAAATAAACATTCATGAATTAGTGAGCTAAGAGGAGGAGGAAGGGAAGACCGACAGCGTATGTGTGCCCTGCTGTCACGAATGTAATGAGCAGCATCCCCAAGACTGGGCCTGACACTACGATGAAAGTCTCCGCCACTCTGCACCCGACAATGGCACTGACCATGTAACCGTGGCATTCTTATGCTGGTCCAGGATTGCTTTCCCTCCCGACTCAGCACTCTCCCACAGGAGTAAGTCTCCTCGCTCTAAGAAAAACGCTCCTAGAATACTGGCAGACTGAAGGAAAAGGGAAAATAAAACACTGACATAAGATAGTGAGGTCTGATCTTCCTGGGAATTCAGCAGCCACAGCAGCAGCATCTTTCCCGGGAACCCGGGACACTGAGCAGACAAGCAGGCGGAAGCCACTCTCAAACACCTGGCACAAGGCAGAGGCCCCCCACTGTCGGACGAAATGTTTCAGGGCTGATTTTTTTTTTGGCCAAAGGGGAAGGAAACAGTTCACATCAGGCAACAGTCTCATTTTCCTTTCACCAGTTCTGGGCTCTCTGCAAGGCCACCACTTCACGCCTGTAACAGCTGTCAGCTCAGAAGCCGAACACTATGATTAGAGACAGCCTGGGCCCCCGAGGAGACAAAACACCACAGCCGTGGGACAGGCTTAAGAGGAATGGGAGAAGATTCCAGACCTGCACGCTCAGTACAGTTCTACACTGTTAACAGCCCGATTTAGAAAAAAGTCTCCTGAATCTTCCTTAAGCAACTTAATCTCTAGACATTGCACCATCCAACGTGGGGGCCGCAAGCCACACGTGCCCACTGAGCACTAGAAATGCGGCCAGTCCAGACTGAGATGTGCTAGGAATGAAAATGACATACCCAATTTCCAAGATAAGAAACCAAAAAAAATTTTCATTAATAGTCTTTTTTATATCGGTTATATATCAAAATGATAACATTTAGGATATATTGAGTTAAAGAAAATATATTTTGGAAATTAACTTCATCTGTTTGTTTCTGGCTTTTTTTTCCAATTTTTTATTAAAGTATAGTTGATTTACAACATTGTGCCGATTGCTGCTGTACAGCAAAGTGACCCAGTCATTTATATATTCACACTCCCTTTCTTACATTATCTTCCAACATGGTCTATCCCAATTAACCAGCAGATGCTAGACTAAGCCAGCTTGGGATACCCCATTGTTTCCAGACTGGCGTGGAGGAAACCAGCAAAGGGAACTGGAAAAGAGTGACCAGAAAGAAAGACAAAAACCCGTGCTGTGCAGTGGAGCGCATTGCTTATCCACTCTAAATGTAACAGTTTACACAGCCTAACCCCAGACTCCCAGTCCATCCCACTCCTTCTGGTTGTTTCTGTTTTTCTTTTCTTTTTTTTCTTTTTTTGGCCACATCCACAGCACAAGGAAGTTCCCAAGCCGGGAACTGAACCCCATGCCAGAGCAGCAACCCAAGCCACAGCTCTGACAACGTTGAATCCCTGACCTGCTGAGCTGCCACGGAACTCCTGTTTTTACCTTCTTATTGTTGCTACCAGAAAACTTTAAATTAACGTACATGGCTCACATTAAATTCCTGCTGGATAGCACCGCTTGGGCGCCTCCTCCCTGCCATTTCTGGTCAAAACCTTGAGCTGCTCTCTCACTCCCCAGGCCCGGCCGGCCCCAGGGGCCTTCTCTGCAATTTTATTGAACCAAGCTCGTCCCTAGCAAGTTTCCCAGATGCTGTTCCTTCAGCCTGGCATGCTTTTCTCTGCTGGCCTGGACCTTCGTTCATCTTTCTAGAGTCCTAGAGTCACGTCCTTGGGGAAGCCTTCCTTGACACCCCTGACCCCAGGCTAGGTTAAGTCTGCCGTGAAATACGCCCAGAGCACCCTGCAGTGCCCTCCATCATATCTGCCTGGGACGATCCGCACAGCTCTCTGTTTAACGTCTGTCCACGTTCCTCTCTAGACCCTAAATTCCAGGACAGGCTGCCTCCGTGCCCCGCAGCATGTCCAGCCAGACAGCCAAGCGCTCAGAGGGATTCAGTGTGTGAACACTTGGAAATAAACTTCAGACCCATCCCCGTTCCAGGCCCGTCTCACAATCCTAAGAAAATGCCCTATAGAAACGAAGGAAATTTCCTTTCGCACAAAACTCGGATTGAACACTGACAATTCATATGTCTGAAAAGAAAAAGAAAAGAAGGCGAAAATTGTCTCGACCACCTGCTATGGGTTCAAATGCAAAAAAGGTCACAATACACCTCTCGAAAAAGAAAAAGAGGGACGGCCTCAGCCGGCATTCGTGTTTTGAGGGATGGAACGACGCTTTGCTCAAACACATGTTCCCACGACGCTGACTGACCTCCAAAGCCAGTAGGTTTACAGAACACTCTAGAGGCGGCCTTAAACCCCGGGTTACACTGAGGCGGCCACGTACAGGGGGAGGCTTTCCTGACAGAAAGCTTTTCTTTTTCCTTCAAGTGAGGGCTCACAAGGCAGCCTCTCAGCCGGTGACACAGAGGGCAGGTCTGTTCTAACATTCGCTTGCAGGGGCCTGTGTGTTTACTTTTGAGACGCCCCGCTAAAAGGACCTTTTCTTTTGAACAGCTCTCTGCCGACACCGAAGCCGAGAACTGGGTCCGGCTGGAGCTACGAGGAGCTGGGGCCGTGGGGTCGGGGGAGGGGGTGGCTCTTGGCTTCCCCGGGAATTCCTTGAGGTCTGGCTTGGCTGGGTCTGCCTGAGGTGCACGATGATGGAAAGCAACACACAGAGAGCTTTTCAGAGACTCTTAAAGACGGTTTTAAATCCCAACGCCTGGCGTCTGGTGCCCGTCAGGGAAACAGTCACTGATGGAACTGCAACTGGATTGAGGCAAAACGAAACAACAGTGTGCATTTGCAGGCTGGGGATGGACTCAGGCCCAGGTGTCCCCAGAGAGGGCGTCCAGCACCACCCTGGTCCTGCCTCTGCCTCGGACATCAGCCACGACACTGGCCACAAAAACCTCAATCAGGAGTTCCCGTCGTGGCCCAGCGGTAACGAACCTGACTAGGATCCACGAGGATGCGGGTTCAATCCCTGGCCTCGCTCAGTGGGTTAAGGATCCAGCATTGCCATGAGCTGTGGTGTAGGTCACAGACATGGCTCGGATTCCACGTTGCTGTGGTTGTGGAGTAGGCCGGTAGCTGTAGCTCCAATTCAGTCCTTAGCCTGGGAACCTCCATATGCCTCAGTTGCAGCCCTTAAAAGCCAAAAAAAAAAAAAAAAAAAAAATTAAGAGGAAGGAAAGGGAGATGAGGATAGAAAAGAGATGCGAGTTAAAATAACAGATAAATAACTTTTCCAAACCAAACGGACTGGCAGAGGTTAAAAAGACTGGCAACACCCAGCACAACTAAGATTAAGTGAAACACGTCCACGTGCCACATGTGCACACACTGCGAGAGTGTGAACGGGTTCAGTCTTTGCAGCAGACCCAGGCCACAGGCATCACAAAACCTGAAACACGCCTGCCTTCTGACCCAGTCATGCGTGCCTAGGAATTTACTACTCCAGGGGAAAAAAAACAACAGGAGAACAAAGATATCTTTACAAGAATTTACCAAAAACTCTTGCTTATAGTAGTAAAGGAGCAGAAACAGCCAACAATTAAAAAAATGGTTAAACTATGGTGTATTCATACCCAAAAAATGCTATTGGAACCATTAAAAAGATCTAGTTTCATCGTGCTGGAAAGACTGGGTGGAAAAAAAGCAAATTATAAAGCAATACAGCAAGTTCATAGTTTGGGAAAAAAGTTATACATTCACACATACATGACTATATTATATACATATGATTGACATACACCCCAAAAGCTGAGTGGATATATAATAAAATATTAACAGGATTAGCTCTGAATAAAAAAATTTCCACATACCTTCTCAATTTTGCTGTAAGCCTAAAATGGCTGTAAAAAATTATTTTAAAATTGCAAACATTGGGAGTTCCCACTGTGGCACAGCAGAAACGAATCTGATTAGGAACAATGAGGTTGCAGCTTTGATCCCTGGCCTCACTCAGTGGGTTAAGGATCAGGCATTGCCGTGAGCTGTGGTGTAGGTCACAGACGTGGCTCGGATCTGGCATTGCTGTGGCTGTGGTGTAGGCCAGCAGTTGCAGCTCTGATTGGGAACATCCATATGCTGCGGGTGCAGCCCCAAAAAGCAAAAAAAAGAAAAGCAAACATTCAGTGGAGTTCACAATAACAGAACAAGATTCGTGAGG
The DNA here is from genome assembly GCA_004024745.2 of Catagonus wagneri. Classification (NCBI taxonomy): domain Eukaryota; kingdom Metazoa; phylum Chordata; class Mammalia; order Artiodactyla; family Tayassuidae; genus Catagonus; species Catagonus wagneri. The sequence continues at coordinate 1,082,324 of PVHT020000012.1, read as the reverse complement.
ATTGGCGGGGGGGGAATTTCCAGTGATTTTTAACCTCCTTCTTTGGAAAGCAGTACATGCAGAGGTTGCAGGCAAAGGCTCTTGAGACAAAAAGGCCTGGGTTAAATCCCAACTCTGCCACCACCTACTCTCTGACCTTGGGCAAGTTACATCATATCTGCCTGTTTCCTCATCAAAGGAGATGGCAATACAACCTACCACATGGGTATGCAGGAGGATTAAATGAGAAAAAAAAAATTACATATATATATATGGAATTCAGAACAATGCCTGGTACATACTAGGTAGTCACAATGTTTTTTTGTCTTTTTTTTTCAACAAGCATGAAACAATAAAAATCCAAAAAGTAAAGATAACATTTCCAGCTTTAAGAGCATGTTTCTTTTATAATGAGAAAAAAGTATTAATAGTCAGCTCCCGCATTGCCCCCATATCCAGAGGTTCCACCATCCAGATTCACCCAAATGGGGATCAAAAATACTCAGAAAAAAAGAAAATTCCAGGGAGTCCAACGGTGGCCTAGCAGTTAGGGATCTGGCGTTGTCACTGCTATGGCACAGGTTTGATCCCTAGCTTGGGAACTTCCCACATATGGGGAAAAAAAAAAAAATTCCAGAAAGTTCCCAAAAGCCAACCTTGAATTTACTGTGCTCCAGTAACAATTCACAAAGCATATTCTATGAGGTATTCTAAGTAGTCTAGAGATGATTTAACGGATATGAGGTTTGTTCACAGGTTATAGGCAAATACTATGCTAATTCACATAAGGGACTTGAGCGTCTGCGGACTGTGGTATTGGGGCGGGCCCCACAGATACCAAGGAACAATTATAATATTTTCAATTTGGGGAGCAACAGAGAATTTCTCAGAAACTTTCTGTGAGCATTCCACGAGATTGAAATAACTAGGTCTTAGTGGTTTACCAGGTTCATGAAAGTAACTGCTGGTCTGGCCATTCCTCCCATCAGGCCTCATCAAGGCACTGGAGTTGGCAGCTCTCTGCTAAATAAGAGCTCCCTACCAGCTGAGAGGACTGTCACATCTTTCCTTTTCACTTCTGCCTCTTGCCTGCCTCCCCTTCCACTGAAGAAACAGTGAATAATTTTTCAAACTTAAAACTGTTTTCAACTGAGGAGCAATTTTTTAAAATTTTCTCTCTTCTCCCTCTGACTCAAGTTCCAAGGATCGGTAGTTTTATTTACCTTTCCGTTGAAAAACTGGAAAACCAGCACTGTGTTTACTTTAAAATAAATGCATGCACTGTGTGTCAGGCCTGCCTGCTGGAGACACACGGCCCACACACCAGAACACACCATCCTTGCAAAGGGGGCGGGGGGCTCGTGACTAGCCTACCTGTTCTCGAACGTAACATGCAGTAACAACCCTCTGCTTAAAAGATTTTTAAATAAATAGGAAGCTGTTTTGCTTTTTTTTTCTCGCCCTCTTTTTTTTTTTTTTTTTCAGTCTGGAGACACACATGCGGAAAGAAAACAGAACTACAGAAAATGAAGCGCTTAAGCAAGAGTTTTTCAAAGGTACTTCATTCCTTGCAATGGTTTGGGTACAGCAATTCTCAGACCACCTCCTGTGCCTGCAGAACCGAGGAAATGAGTGAATAGATGGATGATGTTAAGAGGCACGGTTCCGCTATGGAAAGGAGTAAAGTCAGGAAGAACCCTGTGGGGTTGAATTAGAACTGGAGGTTTCAGTACAAATTCATCATGTTTAATATGGAGACGGAGGAATAGATACCTACATGTCTGTGTTCATAATTTTTTTGTTTTGTTTTTTTTTGCTTTTTAGGGCTGCACCCACCGCAGATGGAAGTTCCCAGGCTAGGAGTCAAATCAGAGGTACAGCTTCCAGCCTATGCCAGAGCCACAGCAATGCCAGATCTGAGCCGCATCTGCGACCTAATCACAGCTCACGGCAGCTCCGGATCCTTAACCCATTAAGCGAGGCCAAGGATCGAACCCACAACCCCATGATCCCTAGTCAGACTCATTTCCACTGTGCCAAGATGGAATCTCCCCTGTGTGCATGTTTGATGTATGCATGTAAAGTCTTTCAGGAAAAATGAAGGCTCAAGCTAAGAAAGCTGTGAAGGAAAAGCGCAATGAAAAGAGCCAAGTCCAACCTGATACTGACACTTCCTTCAGTGAAAACAGTGACACCATGTAAAATGCATTAGGAAAAAAAAAAAACAACTAGATCCTTAGCTTCCACCATATGCCAAAATAAACTCCAGATTGCTTAAAGTGTTAAACATTTAAAAGCTAAATAAAGAAAAGTATCGCAATTGTTGGTGTAAGGAATGTATCGAACTATTCCTTCCCAGCTGGTCATCAGTGGTTCTCAGGCTTGAGCCTACATCATAAAGAATCCGCTGGAGCACTGGTTAAAACACAGATTGCTGGGCTCCACCCTCAGGTTTCTATCCTGTACAACTGGAATAGGGCCTGAGAATCTGCTTCTAATATGTTTCCAAGTGATGCTCAGGCGGCTGGTCTGCAGACCACACTTTGAAAACCACTGGATTAACAGACATTTGTTCACCTTTCTTTACCAATTTTAAACCACCTTTATCACATAGTAAATTCTATCTATGTTGGAAGATATTTGGAAAAAAATATATGATGGGGACATGTCAAAAGCATACAGGAATGAGCCTGAAGAGGCACCCACTGGCCAAACCTGAGTTAATTTCAGCATCAAAACAATGGCAGTAAAAAATTATAACCCACTGAATAAAATAAGAATCCCCTAAGCTGAGGCTGATAATAGACACCTACGTAAAGGAAAAGAAGTTCTTCCTTGCGGAAGCATGCCAACTAATAAATGTAGACAGAATGACTACACTGGAAAAAAAAAATTTTGCAACTACCACAAAATAACTGATTCAGACAAAAATCATCAATGCGTGCAAAAACTACTAGGTGAAGGGCTGATGAGGAACAGGTATTTACTCAGTCTCAAAGTATTGTGATCTCTCCATAAGTAACTTTTCAGTTATAAAGAGCAAAACCTCATTTTACAGTGGAGAACCTGGCAGACACCACCTGAACCCAACGGTCAAAGTTAACGTCATCGATAATGAAACAAGCTGAGTCTATGCCCCCTGATACAAGGCACTGAGAAGGACACGACATTGCTTCTTGGAGCATTCCGACCAAAAATTCATACTTTGAATTCAAACAGAGGAAATTCTACAAGAAGATGGCCTGAACTTTTCAACCATGATAGAGTCACCAAACACAAAAATAGACTGAGGAACTGATCCCAGATTTAAGGACAATGAAATGCAACACATAATCCTGCATGGGATCCTGGGGCAGGGGGGCCACTTGAAAGTGCATTTTTGCAAAAACTGGAAAATATGAAATATATAACAATATCATTAAAAAAATGTTGGGTTTCCTTTTTTTTTTTTTTGTCTTTTGTCTATTTAGGGCCGCACCCATGGTATACGGATGTTCCCAGGCTAGGGGTCAAATTGGAGCTGTAGCCGCCGGCCTATACCACAGCCACAGCAAGGCCAGATCCGAGCCATATCTGCGACCTACACCACAGCTCACGGCAACTCCAGATCCTTAACCCATTGAGCGAGGTCAGGGATCGAACCTGCAACTTCATGGTTCCTAGTAGGATTTGTTTCCACTGCACCACAATGGGAACTTGTTTTTTTTTTTTTAATTGTTGCCTTTTTTTGGCTGCCCCAGGCCACATGGATTTCCCAGGCCAGCGATCAGATCTGAGCCTCAGTTTTGATGTACAGCACAGCTTCATCAACACTGGATCCTCAACCCACTGTGCCCAGCTGGGGATCGAACCTGTGCCCTGGCACTGCAGAGATGTCACCAATCTCACTGAGCCACAGCGGGAAGACCAAAATGTTAGGTTTCTTGATTTGGTTAATTATAAAGTATTTCGTTAAGAAAATATCCTTCTTCTTAGGAAACAGATGCTTAACTATTTAGGGATAACAAAGTACAAGATTTGTCATTTTAAATGACTCAACAAATCATTACACGTGTATATACAGATGGAGCCGATGTTAAGGCCAATGCATCAAAATATTAACAGCTGGGTGAAGGGTAAAGGGGAGTTCTTGGTCCTATGCTTGTACCCTGTCTCTCAGTTTGAAATGTTTTATTTTTATTTTTTTCTTGTCTTTTTAGGGCCTCACCCGTGGCATGTGGAAGTTCCCAAGCTAGGGGTCAAATCGGAGCTACAGCTGCCAGCCTACACCACAGCCACACAGCAACACCAGATCCTTAGCTCACTGAGTGAGGCCAGGGATCAAACCCGCATCCTCATGGTTACTGGTCAGATTCATTTCCACTGTGCCACAACAGGAACTCCTGAAATTATTTTAAAATAAAGAAGTTTTGTTGCTGTTGTTGTTTTTAATCCGCTTCAAGACAGATTTCCCTCCTTGGAAGCAGGACAAACTAGTAGTGCCAAGGTCTGTGGTGCTGATGAGGCTGGCTGCCGGAGAGGAGAGCTTTAGGAGAAAAGTGGGTCTCGGGTCCTACCTACCAGCAAGCTAGAAAGAAATGAAGATCAGCCAGTGGACGGGTACAGTTGAAACGTATGTTGATGACTGTAAAGCTGGGGCATAGGGATTAGGTTTGAAAATTCCCCTAATAAAAAAGGTTTTTAAAAATCGATATTCATTCAGTTAAAAGCAAATTTTTTTTAATTAATCTTCAACCGCAAAAGCTGGCTTCCATACAGAGATGACTAGAACTATCCTTAAGAGCCAAACCAGGGCTTTCGGTCAAGTCCTCTGCATGGCCGCCGCCAGGTCCATGTCCCCACAGGGTCAGCGGAGGCTGACCATTACGTAACTGCTGGACTTGTCTAAAACCCTCCACCACAGCATCCCTCGGCCAGAGGGTGGCAGGAAACGTCAGCCTGGGTTTCCCAATTAACTTTCAAGTCCACCCAGGGGAAAACAAGGGAGCGAGGGAGGGAATGAAAGGATGAATTATGTTCCGTGGAGCAGAAAAACACCAGGTGGGGCAACCGCTACGTCATGTCCTTCCCAGGCAAAGTGGCTTCAAGGAGACCAGGGGCCTGGTGAGAGGAGTCGAGTCGCCTGACCCACTGCGACCCACTACCCTAAGAAACCGTATTCGTACTTAGACATCATTCTGGAAACACTTCTGGCGCAGCAGCTCCCCAGGGAGAGCACGCGCCAAGACCGTGGTGCGGTAATGTCCCACGCTAATAACGGCCTCCCCACTGCACACCTGCAAAGCTTTTGCATTTGTCCAGTCTTAGAATTGTCTCTTGGAACAAGCTCAGGTCTGCCTCCCATTTAGGCAAGAAGGTCTGCTATCAGGAAACTAGGTCTTTGCTGTCCATCTCTGGGATTTGAACTGCCCACTCTGTGCAAAGAAAGTATCAGATGACACAGAATAATAACCACCCTTACTCCTCCCCCTCCCTCCATAGGACTTCCATGCGTCAGGTACTGTTAGTCCATTCAATCTCCAAACAACAAGGAAACAGAAGCAAAGAGAATTTAAGTGATAGGAAGATGCACAAAGCTGCTGGAATCAGGATTCAAACCCAAGTAGTCTGAGTCCAGAGTCTTCCCATCTTTAACCACTTCTCTACACGGCAGATCTGCAATCACCAGAAACAGTCGTGCTCTAAATAGAAGGCTTTATTAAACATGGCTGCAATATTTCCTATATTGGCTATGCTGCTGCCATCCTAGATTAACAGAGCAGCCCACTGCCCTATTACAATCCAAACTTTCCATCAGATTCAGATCTGACATACCTCACTACTCAAGCCAGCCACACACTTAGAGTGCTAAGGCTGGTGTCAGCCAGAGCAGCAGGAGCTGCTGCCACTGCCATGAGCAACACACCGTGGGAGCCATAGAGAAATCCTCCTCCAAAAGCCTGGGCTCAAGGAGAAAATCACAACAGTAATTACAAACAAGGATCAGAACTCAGCAAAGTGTAGGGGATGGCAAATTGCTTCACTACCAGAACACTGCTGACAGTCTCTGCACAAGCTAAACATACATCCACCCCACCCTACGAACAAAGTCCTCGAAATAGATATAGAGATAGATAGATAGACAGACAAACAGATAGAAAGATAGATAGAAAGATAGATAAACAGATATTTTTGGCCGCACCTACAGCATGTGGAAGTTCCTGGGCCAGGGGTCAAATCCATACCATGACAGTGACTTGAGCTGCTGCAGTGACAATACCAGATCCTCAACCTGCTGTGTCACAAAGGAACTCCACAGACAGATAGAAAGACGCAACAGAAGTGCACGTCTATGTCCTCCAAAATATACAAGTAAGGATGTTTAAGAGTTCCTGCCGTGGCACAGTGGGTTAATGATCTGGTGCCGTCTCTGTGGCGGCATGGGTTCTCCCCTAGATCCAGTGTTGCCACAGCTCTGGCACAGGTCCTAACTGTAGCTCGGATTTGAACCCTGTCCTGGGAATTTCCATATGCCGTGGGTCTGGCAAAAAAGAAAAAGAAAAAAAAGGAATTATCATAGAAGTTTTGTTTGTGATAGGTAAAAAGCAGAAACAACCCAAATGTCCAACAGGAGACTAGACAAATAAACTGTGGTATATTCACACAAGAGGCTAAAAACAAACTCAGTAAATTAAAACTCTCATATGCAAAAGCAGAGACGAATTTCACAGATATAATGAAGAGCCAGGCACAAGGAAACATACTACCTGATTTCACCGATATGGAATTGAAAAATAGGCACAACTAATCAAAAGTGATCAGGAGTGATAAAATCCCAAATAACGGTTATCTCAGGGTGGGACAAGGGGATGTTGACTGGAAGGGACACAGGGGACTTTCTGGGGCCCCAGAAAAGTTCTTTATCTTGATCTGAGTGACGATCACATGGATGTGAACATATAATAAATGTTCATTGAACCCTATCACTTAAGATGTGTGCATTGTTCAGAGTTCCTGTTGTGCAAGAGAAACGAATCAGACTAGTATCCATGAGGATCTGGGTTCGAACCCTGGCATCACTCAGTGGGTCGAGGATCTAGCACTGCCATGAGCTGTGGTGTAGGTCACAGACGCAGCTCAGATCCTGTGTTGCTGTGACTGTGGTGTAGACCGGCAGCTGTAGCTCCGATTCAAACCCTAGCCTGGGAACTTCCATATGCCGCAAGTGTGGCCCCATAAAAGCAGGAAAAAAAGGAAAGAAAAGCAAAGAAAGAAAAGAAAAAAGAAAAAGATTTGTGCATTTTTCTTCAAAAGAAAAAATTGCGAATGGGACTCAAAGAAATTTAAAGAATGTTTTCATCATTAAACAGAACAGGACAAAAATGCACTATGGCTTTCAACTCAAAAAGCTGTACATGACTGAGTGACTAAATAAACAAAGCAGATCTAGAGGAAACAGTTGAAAATAATTTAAAATGGAAAATTAATATTAGAAAATGTGGTATAATTGCTAAATAAGTCCAAGGAGTTGTCCTGTCAAAAACAAAAGTTAAAAGAAAGATGTTTGTTGGTCAAGAAAAAAAAGGGAAAAAATACACAAATACCAAATTTTTAAGGGAAAAAAACAAAAAGAATGCTAACTAAAATCTTTATGCTAGTAAGTTGAAAATCTCATGAAACAGTTCTCATAAAATATAAATTTAAAAAATTGACACAAGATGAATCAGAAAAGCTGAACAAACCAATCATTATGGGGTAAAAACTGAGTAAGTCATCAAAGAATTATTTCAAAGAAAGCTGCCAGACCTAGTTGGTTTTATGGGTGATCTCTTTCCTACACTCATGGAACAGATAATTCCCATGTTATAGAGACTATTCCCAAAGCTGGAAAGCACTTCAATTTACTTTATAAAATTAGCCTAGCCTCAACTCCAAAGCTGACAAAAATAGTACAAAATTACAGACAAATGTCATTTAGGAATACAGATGGAAAACCTCCAAATAAAATATGAACAAGCAATTCTAACATTTTCAAGGAATAATCTACCATGAGCAATAAATTATATTCTAAAAATTCTTATATTGTTACTAACAAGGAAATTAATACCATAAATTGAAAGAAGGAAAATCACAGAATTATCCCAATGGTTGCTTAAAAGATATTTCTTAAAGATTCAAGTCCCTTTTCTGATTGAAAAACAGTAATAATAATAATGATTAATAAACCAAAAAGACAGGTTACCAAATAATATTCAGACAGACACTTACAGATGTCACGAGAAGCTTGGTTATCAGACAAGGGAGGCTGGCCACTCCATCGCCACTAAAACAGGAAGTTACACACAAAGCAACTAACAAGAAAAAGGAGTATGATTATCTCTTAAGATGAACAAAATTATCAATCTCAGAAACCACATAAATGTCTACCATGAAAACCCAAAAGAAACTGTTGAAAAGCTATATTAAGAATTCAGAAAAAAAAAAAGAATTCAGCAGGTTATAAAAGATTATAAAAGAAAATACAGAAACTGATATTCATATACCAACAAAAAGCACGAAGTTAGAAAATATAAGAGGAAAAGTACCAAACCTACTTTAAAAACTGAATGAATCTATCTAAAGAAAACTTCAAAATGAAGCATAGTACGCTGAACACACACACACACACACACACACACAACAATGAAAATAAAAAGGATTGATTACTAGAGAAAAAAAAAAGAAAACTTCGAAATGATCTGAGTGAATGTAGACACATTCTCTGTTCCTGGATAGGAAGAATCAGTATGGTAATTCTTTACATATGAAAGGTTCCAACAAAAATCTCAAGGGCTTTGGGGTAGGAGAGCAGGAAGAGGGGAGAACCTGACCAAATAACTTAACGTTCATGGGATGGGGTCATCCATGCAAAGAAAAGAGGTAGAAGATTTTGAAGAGAAGAGAAATCTGAACTGTCAGATATGAAAAATAAAACGTGGAGTACCCACTGTGGCTCAGCGGTAACAAATCTGTCTAGGAGCCATGAAGATTCGCGTTCGAGCCCTGGCCTCGCTCAGTGGGTTAAGGATCCAGCGTTGCCATGAGCTGTGATGTAAGTTATAGACATGGCTCGGACTCTGTGTGGCTGTGGCATAGGCCAGCAACTGCAGCTCTGATTCAACCCCTAGCCTCATATGCCGCATGTGAGGCCCTGAAAAGCAAAAATAAACTGAAAATGGCTTAAAGACTTGAACCTAAGACAAGACACCATCAAACTTCTCTAAGAGAACATAGGCAAAACATTCTCTGACATCAACCTTACAAATGTTTTCTCATGTTAGTCTCCCAAGGCAACAGAAATAAAAGCAAAAATAAACTGGCAAACTTTTGCAAAGCAAAGGAAACCATAAAAAAAGAAAAAAAAAGACAACTTACAGAATGGGAGAAAATAGTTTCAAATGATGTAACTGACAAGGGCTTGCTTAATATCTAAAATATACAAACAACTTATACAACTCAGCAAAAAAAGCCAACCAACCCGACTGAAAAATGGGCAAAAAGACCTGAATAGACATTTCTCTAAAGAAGCTACACAGATGGCCAAAAAGCACATGAGAAAATGCGCAGCATCACTGATTATTAGAGAAATGCAAATCAAAACTACTATGAGGTACCACCTCACACCAGTCAGAATGGCCATCATTAATAAGCTCACAAATAAATGCTGGAGAGGGTGTGGAGAAAAGGGTACCCTCCTACACTGTTAGTGGGAATGCAAACTGGTACGACCATGATGGAAAACAGTATGGAGGTACCTCAGAAAATTACATATAGAACTGCCATATGACGCAGCAATCCCACTCTTGGGCATATATCCAGACAAAACTTTCCTTGAAAAAGACACACGCACCTGTATGTTCATTGCAGCACTATTCACAATAGCCAAGACATGGAAACAACCTAAATGTCATTGACAAATGAATGGATTAAGATGTGGTATACATACACAATGGAATACTACTCAGACATAAAAAAGAACAAAATAATGGATGGAACTAAAGACTCTCATACTAAGTGAAGTAAGTCAAAAAGAGAAAGACAAATATCATACGATATCACTTATATCTGGAATCTAATATAGGCACAAATGAACCTTTCCACAGAAAAGAAAATCATGGACTTGGACAACAGACTTGTGGTTGCCAAAGGGGTGGGGGAGGGAATGGAATGGACTGGGAATTTGGGGTTAACAGATGCAAACTATTGCCTTTAGAATGGATAAGCAATGAGATCCTGCTGTATAGCACTGGGAACTATAACTAGTCACTTATGATAGAGCATGAATGATAAATGTGAGAAAAAGGAATGGATATATGTATGTGTGACTGGGTCACCTTGCTGTACAGTAGAAAATTGATAGAACACCGTAAACCTGCTATAATGGAAAAATTAAAAATCATTATAAATAAGTAAATAACTTCGCTGTGCAGCAGACAGTGACAACACCGTAAATCAACTAAAATTAAAAAATTTAATTCAAAAAAAAAAAAAAACACACAGATGAAATGGAAAGTCCCCAAATAGGCAGCATACACGTTTTTTAATATATGCCTAAGGTAAAAACTCAAGGAGTTTCCGTTGTGGCTCAGTGGTTAATGAATCTGACTAGGAACCATGAGCTTACGGGTTTGATCCCTGGCCTTGCTCAGTGGGTTAAGGATCCGGCATTGCTGTGAGCTGTGGTGTAGGCTGTAGATGTGGCTCGGATCCCGCATTGCTGTGGCCGTGGTGTAGGCTGGCAGCTACAGCTCCTATTAGATCCCTAGCCTAGGAACCTCCATATGCTGCGGGTACGGCCCTAGATAAGGGAAAAAGACAAAAAGACAAAAAAAAAGGTAACAACTCAAATCATTGGGGACATAGATGGGTTATTCAGTAAGTAGTGCTAAAGTAACTAATCACCTATTTGGGAAAAATTAAATTAGATCCCTACTCACAGGGTACACAAAAATAAGTTCATTTGGATCAAGAATTAAATAAAATAAATAAAGTCACAATGAACTAGGGAAAAATAGAGACAATCATTTACCTGATCTTGGAAAAAGGTAAAGCCTTTCAAAACATAAAAGGCTGAAACTGTAAAAGGTGACAGATTTAACTAGAAAAAGTTTAAAATATCTGTGTGGAGATTATATATGTTTTTTTTTTTTAAGAATCTGCAACACACAGACATAGAGAATAAGTCATGGTTGTCCAGGGGGAGGCGGTAAGGAGTAGGATGGATAGACTGGGAGTTTGAGGTTAGTAGATGCAAACTATTACACTTAGAACGGATAAGCAATGAGGTCCTGCTGTACAGCACAGGGAACTATATCCAGTCTCCTAGGATAGACCATGCTGGAAAATAATATAAAAAAAGAATATATATAAAGAAAGAATGTATGACTGAGTCACTCTGCTGTACAGCAGAAATTGGCACAACACTGTAAATCAACTGTACTTTAATAAAAGAGTCTGCTAAATTAAGATGCAAATGAAAACCTGGAAAAATATTTACAAATTGTAAGACAAAGAATAACAGTCTTAATGTAAAAGAGCTCTTTCAAAACCAAAAGAGAAAAATGCACTTTTCAGTATAAAAATGAGCAAAGGACGTTCATAAAGTAATAAACACACTTTCAAAACATTCAGTTTTGAAATAATTAATTAAAACAAAAAAGAAAGAAAAAATTTTAAAAATTCAGTCTCCCTGAATAAATCACAGCTTTAAAAAAGGTGGAGTGGAGGTGCAGGGGTGCGGGGTGGGAGGCACTTCAAAGACATAACCAATAGTGGAATGAGGGGACCTTTCCCAAATCCAGGTTTAGGCAAACCAACTGTAAAACAATACTTTGAGATAGATGGTGAAACTGAATATGAACTGGGTCTTAGGTGATAATGAGGAATTCATATACACATTGCCAGGTGTGATAACTGTACAGTGATTACGTTAAAAAAATAAATGTCCTTTTTTTGGCCACGCGCACTGCATGTGGAAGTTACCCGGCCAACGATCAAACCCTCACCTCAGCAGTGACCCTGGCCACTTCAGTGACAGCGCTGAATCCGTAACCCACTGTACCACAAGGAAATTCCAAAAAAGTTCTTTTTTAATGAGATAAATGAAGAATCTAGGATAAAAGTCTGAAACGTGTAATTTACTGTTAAATGCTACACCACAGCCGGGAGATTGGATTAAGACGGCGGAATAGAAAGACTGGAGCTTAACTTCTCTCCCGAAAAAAACAGCAAAAATACAGCCAAATGCCGAGCAACCTTCAACCAAATGGACTGTAAACTTCCAAAAAAGATACTCTGCTCCAGAAGACACTGCGGAGACCACATGAAGAGCGCTGAGAAGCCCCAGGCCAAACAACAATTCAGGTGGGATCTCAGCCCCACCCATCAGTAAATAGGCTGCCTAAAGACCCCTCAGGCACACAGCCAGCCTCTAATCTCATCCAGAGACAAAGCCCCATCCATCAGAGGGAGAGGAATCAACCCCACCTACCAGTGAGCAGGTATCACTCCCTCCCATCAGGAAGCCTACAGCAAGCCCCCTCCATACCAACTTTAGTCACAGGGGAGGCAAACACCTGAACTAAGAGAGGCT
>PVHT020000012.1:1018958-1068735 GCA_004024745.2 Catagonus wagneri | reverse complement strand
GAAATCACTAATGCAGACGAGAAAAGAGATAAAAGATTGAAAGGAAATGAGCAGAGTCTCAGAGAACTCTGGGATAATGTTAAACGCACCAACATCCGTATTATAGGGGTGCCAGAGGGAGAAGAGAGAGAGAAGGGGACAGAAAAAATATTCGAGGAGATTATAGCCGAAAACTTTCCTAATATGGGAAAGGAACCACACACTCAAATCCAGGAAGCGCAACGAGTACCATATAAAATAAACCCAAGGAGGAACACCCCGAGACACATATTAATCAAAATGACCAAAATTAAAGAAAAAGAGAAAATTTTGAAAGCAGCTAGGGAAAAGAAACAAATGACATACAAGGGAACCCCAATAAGGTTATCAGCAGATTGTTCAGCTGAAACCCTACAGGCCAGAAGGGTTTAGCATGATATACTAAATGTGATGAAAGGGAAAAACTTCCAACCCAGATTACTTTATCCAGCAAGGCTCTCATTCAGATTTGAAGGAGAAATCAAAACCTTTACAGATAAGCAAAAGCTAAGAGATTTCTGCAACACTAAACCAGCTTTACAACAAATCCTAAAGGAACTTCTCTAGTCAGAAATGCTACACCACAGAAAAGAAACTCATGGACATGGAGAACAGACTTGTGGTTGCCAAGGGGAAAGGAGTGGGGTGGACTGGGAATTTAGGGTAAATAGATGGAAACTATTGCCTTTGGAATGGATAAGCAATGAGATACTGCTGTATAGCAGTGGGAACTACATCTAGTCACTTATGATGCAGAATGATAATGTGAGAAAAAAGAATGTATACATGTATGTGTGACTGGGTCACCTTGCTGTACAGTAGAAAATTGATAGAACACTGTAAACCAGCTATAATGGAAAAAATAAAAATCATTATTATTGTTCAATGCTGCAGCCAAAAAAAAAAAAAGAGATGAAGCAAATCTGACATAACGTTAATTATCAAAAAAGCAAATGTGGAGTTCCCTTGGTGGCTCAGTGGTTAACGAATCCGACTAAGAACCTTGAGGTTGCGGGTTCAATCCCTGGCCTTGCTCAGTGGGTTAAGGATCCGGCGTTGCTGTGAGCTGTGGTGTAGGTTGCAGACGCGGCTCGAATCCCGCGTTGCTGTGGCTGTGGCGAAGGCCGGTGGCTACAGCTCCTGTTAGACCCCTAGCCTGGGAACCTCCATGGGCTGCGGCTGCGGCTCCATAAAGGCAAAAAGACAAAAAAAAAAAAAAAAAAGCAAATGTGTGTGTGTATGTGTGTATTTTAAACAAACAAATACAATCAATGCCAAAGTGCAACAGAAATCAGCCACCTCAGCTATTGCTGACGGGAGGATAAATTGGCAGAACTTTTCTGGAAGGTAGTCTGACAATAGGTGCCAAAAACCTAAAAAAATGTTTAAACCCGGCAAGTCTGTGTTCAATAATTTGTCACAAATAAATTTTCAACAACTGGTAGAGAGGGTAGTAAAAAGTTCATCACCATAACATTATTTGTGACTGAGAAATACTGAAAACTATCCAAATGTTCAATCTTTAATTTTCACACAGCCATCTGACAGATTACTACCAGACAGTCATAAAAAACTGATTTTGAGAAGAATAATTAAAGCTAAGCTGCTGTATTTTATGGCATAACAGCTATGGAAAAGAGCATGGCAGCTCCTCAAAAAACTAAAAATAGAATTACCACACAATCCAGCAATTCTACTTCTGAATATACATTCAAAAGAACTGAAAGCAAGGACTTTAAGAGATATTTGCACACCTATGTTCACAACAGCACCGTTCACTATAGGCAAATGGTAGGGACTTCCCTATGGCACAGCAGGTTAAGGATTTGGCATTGTCACTGCAGCAGCTCGGGTCACTGCTATGGAGCAGGTTTGATCCCTGGCCCAGAAACTTCCACATGCCACAGGCATGGCCAAAAATAAATAAATAAAATAAAACCTTTAAAAAAAAAAAAAAAGGTAAAACCAACCCAAGTACCCAAGTGTCTCTGGACGGATGAATGGATTGACAAAATGTGGTATTATCTATACAATGGACTATTATTCAGCATTAAAAAGGAGATTCTGATACATGCCATGTAAATGAGCCGTAAGGAAAACATACTGCGTCAAAGAAGCCAGACATAAAAGGGCAAATACTGGGAGTTCCCATTGTGGCTCAGCAGTAATGAACCCAACTAGCATCCATGAGGACTCAGATTCATTCCCTGACCTTGCTCAGTAGTTAAGGATCTGGCATTGCCGTGAGCTGTACTGCAGGGCCCAGACGCGGCTGGGATCCTGCATTAATGTGGCTGTGATACAGGCCAGCAGCTGCAGCTCTGAATTGACCCCCAGCCTAGCAACTTCTGTATGCCACGGGTTAGGCCCTAAAAAGACAAAAATAAATACATAAATAAGTTTAAAAAATTTTTTAAAAGAGCAAATATTGGGGAGGGGGCAGATACTGTATGATTCCACTTATATGAGGTACCTAGAGTAAGTCCATCATAGAGACAGAGAATAGAACGGCAGGGTTTGAGGGCGGGGAAGGAATTACTGTTTAAGAGGCACAGAGTTCGAATTTGGCGAAATGAAGAAGACGGCGATGAACACGATTCTGGAGATGGATGGTGGTGATGACTACGGCATCGCTGTGAGTGTACTTAAAGCCGCCGGACTTTACATGCAAAAAGGATTACGTTTTATGTGTCTTTTAAATCACAATTAAAAACAAAGATAGTACTGATACAATTTAAGAGAGAAAGGCATGTTATAAAAATAACAAGTTCATGTATGGTCTCAATTTTGTTTCACAGAGGTCTTCAATATTCACACACTGTACACAGGAGGAAGAGATCAGAAGGGCATATACATATGTTCAAAGCAATTATCATTAGGTACTTGTGCTTTCAAGAAAAAATTTTTTTCCTTTTTTTTTCTTTTTAGGGCTGCACCCGTGGCATATGGAGGTTCCCAGGCTAGGCGTATGAAGCAGAGCTGTAGCCGCCAGCCTACAACAGAGCCACAGCAACGCCAGATCCAAGCTGCATCTGCGACCTATACCATAGCTCAAGACAACGCCGGATTGTTAACCCACTGAGCAAGGCCAGGGATCGAACCCACAACCTCATAATTCCTAACCATGGATTCGTTAACTGCTGTACCACGATAGGAACTCCTCTTTTTCTTATTTTTTTCTTTTTAGGCCACACCTGTGGCATACGGATGCTCCCGGCTTAGGGATGGAATCAGAGCTGCAGCTGTGGCCTACGCCACAGCCACGGCAACACTGGATCCAAGCTGCATCTGCCACCTAAGCTGCAGCTTGCAGTAACGCCAGATCCTTAACGCACTGAGCAAGACCAGGGATGGAACCCACATCCTCACAAACACCATGTCGGGTTCTTAACTCCCTGAGCCACAACAGGAACTCCTATTATCTCTGTGTATCTGTGTGCTTTTGTGTAATTCCCAACTCTTCTACCATTACTTTTGCACTTGAAAGCCAAAGTATGCCGACCAGACATACGAAAAAGGAGAGAAAAAGTACACTCGTGTCGGCTGCTGATCGAAATGTGAGAATATGCCCACAATTACGTTTCCAAATGACAGAGCAAATTTAATTCCTTGAGAATGAAATTATAAAAGGCAGGACGGCGTCTGGGAAGATAAAGACCGACTCAGAAGACAGAGCATCGCGGAGCTCCCTGAGGAATTAGAACAGAGGTGGAGCCTGCTTTTCAAGGATCCCCGAGTCCTGCGTGGATTCACCACGTGTGCCCGGCAGAAAGGAAAAGGCCGGGGAGCCTCAAACACCACTCTAGCGGGGCCTCAGAAAGGCCTGGCTCAGAAAGCGAAGACCCCTGGGACCAGCCGCTCCCCACCCCCACATCTCCCCTAAGCTAAATCCACGGTCAGAAAATATTTGCTAGACAGCAGACATGGAGAGAAAAAGGAGCCTTTCTTTCTGTGGCATTCCCTCGCCACATCTGGTAACTGCTCTGAATAGAGGCTTTATGAGGGAGGGTCCAGATACCACAGGCGCGAGGTACTCCACTGACCACAAACAGCAATAAACAGACGTTAGGCTTCAGCTTTCCGTGCGGCACAGGCACCCTGAGTAATCACGACAGAGCGCCCAGCACATTCCAACATCCAGGAAATGTTTATCGAGCGCCTGCGAAGCACAGGGCACTATTTGTAACACCATCCCACACAGAAAACACACGCACACAGGCACACACCCTCCCACGCATGCAGCTTCTTTGTTCCGTTTGAGGGATCAGACTAGGAAAGCAACGATTCAGGCTGGAGGCACTTGACAGTTTGATTCTACATGTCGCACACCCCCTGGAACAGGAAGAGCGGGGCAGAGGCGGAGGGAAGGTGTTCATCCCTGAGGAAGGATCAAGGGGGCCACAGCGCCACACCCTCCCTCCCACTGGAGGCCCTGGGCAAGGGGGCTCGATTCCACAGTACAGGCAGCCTTCCTAAAACTCCACAGACGGCACCCAGGAGGAGCAGTCAGTGCAGCCCCTGGTCCTGCAGGAAAACTGCATCACCAGGTTTATCCGCCCTGCGCGAGACCCACGCCCTCCAGTTCTCTCCCCCACTCCCCCAAATGAGTCATGTCACCCACCCCTTCATCATACATACTTTTGCCCCCATTGTTCTTCAGGACGTTGGAGAGGCTGACGGAGGCGGTGCCTAGCAGTTCATTTCGCAAAGTGTGGCAGCTCCAGACCTTCAAATCTAAATGACTCTGGGCCGTGACATTCCTGGAAGACAAATACTTGACTCATCACATCCAAGCAGGTCGGGCGCTCCTCTAACTTGAAGACAGTTAAGCTATGCTACTGACATCTCGGAGGTGGGAGCGGGGGCAGGGGGACCTCCAAGGAGGAAGACCCTCACACATACCCTTGCCCCCCACAGAGCTGACCCTGTCACCACGGAGCTAATAATGAATGCTTTGTGAGCTCGATGAGGTAGAAACACCTGAAGAGAAGGTGCCTTAGGTACCAAAGGTAGAAGAGGCGAAGGTGGCCCTGGAAACCCCCTCAGATCCCCTGGGGAAGGGGCTGCGTTCAGAGAGAAGGGATTTTTCTCTTACAAAATGATGATCTCGTTCCAGAGAAGCTCGGAGCTCCCAATTCGCTTCCCGGTCTTCTTGGTCTCACTGGGGAGTCCATCCACCGCCACTTCCACAAACGAGTTAATTCGAGGTTGACGACTATGCACCTTGGGCTTTGCTGACACCACTGGACCGAAAGACAGAAAGAGTCAGGGAGGAGTCAGAGGGCTCCCAGGTGCCCCCCTGTGGCAGATGTCTTCCCTCTTTTTCGGCATTTTCTTCTTACAAAGAAATTTTGTTTTTTCCTTGTGCTCAAGATTTTTTTTAATGTGAGGAAAGACAGATATATATAGACATAGATAGATATATGTAAAATCACCTCTAACCTGAAAACACTGGGGTAATCATCCTTAAGATGTCGGTAAGTCCAGACAGTCTAGACTTTCATCTTTTATGTCCCCAATTCTTTAAAAATTCCTCTCCCTCCAAAACCCATTTTTAAAAGCTGCAACATAAGCCCATTATAAGGATATGCTATAATTTTGTTAACTATTCTTTCACCATTCAATAGATTGCTTCCAAATTTTTGCTCAGGGAAAATGACCACAAATGTATACAGTATTTGTATGCATTTCAGAGTATTCTTGCAATGGATATGAACTTCTTGTTTTTTAAGTTCTTAAAACTGCTCAATTCCTTTCCAAAAAGGGTAACCCCATGTAGACGTCCATCAGCCTAGAGGAATATATCCATTTCACCCAACACTGCATAGCACTGAGTACTACATCTTCTGTCCTTCACAAATTATGTAAGTTTAAAAAAAAAAAAAACAGTATAAAGCTAACAGCTAAGATCTAGTGGGCACTTATTACAGACACTACGCTATGGGCATATGATCTAACTGAATTCTCACAAGGATTCATCACTCCATTTCAGCCAGAAGGAAACAGGCTTGGGGAAAGCTAGGTCACTGTCCCAGGCTACAGAGCCAGGGAGCCTCGAACCAGAGGGTGCACCCCGCAGCAGGACTCTGTACCATGCTGTATGTCACTAACAGTCCTTGCTTCTTTGTTCTAAGGCTGTTCTTCAATTCCTAGCCAGGTTGAGTGTTTTTTCCATGTTCTTGTTAACCATCTGCATTTCCTCTTCTGCTCATTTCCTTCGTGTGGCAGCATTTTTGATGCTCGCATGGAGCCAGCCAGCCAGGGACTCAGCACCAACTAGGCAAACATACGCCCAGGGCTGGACGCTAGAGAAGCTCCTTGTGTAGCATTTATCAGCCGCAGTGGACACTCCAGGTCACTAGGACAAAACACATCTAGTTGGCTTGTACCCGAGGCCCCAAGTCAGGGCATGTAACTGCCACTCCTCACTCACCCCTGATGACAAGACTACCCGGGCCCAAGCTCCCATGGTGAGTTAGCAAACTTCTCTCTCCCGGACCCTTCTGAGGGGTGACTGTCCTAGAAGGTCTGCAGCCTGGCAAAAGGCAAAGCAACCTCCGACTGTTTTTAGCAATACCAGTCTTCCCTAGGCCCAAATGAACAGTGGACAGACGTCAAGGAACAACAATAAACGGTGTGGCGAAGCTTCAGTAGCAAAAAGGGAAGGTACTAGGAAACAAGGGGTAGTGCTGGGAAGCGTGGCCCAGAGTGGAAAAATGAACTACTTTCCACAGAGACCAAGGTTAACTGAGGCCACCTGGTGGTACGAGAGAAGCTCTGCATACAGACCCTCACACTTAAATTATAGGGACTAGTTACAGAGTCCTGGACTAGTTACAGAGTCCTACCCTTTTGAGCTGGAGAGCTTCTTTAAAATCAGCAAGTTCAAACCCTGTATTTAATAGTTGGGCCAGGAGTTCCCGTCATGGCTCAGTGGTTAACGAATCCAACTAGGAGCCATGAGGTTGCGGGTTCGATCCCTGGCCTTGCTCAGTGGGTTAAGGATCCAGCGCTGCTGTGAGCTGCGGTGTAGGTCGCAGACGCAGCTAGGATCCGCATTGCTGTGGCTGTGGTGTAGGCCAGCAGCTACAGCTCCAATTAGACCCCTAGCCTGGGAACCTCCAAATGCCGCGTGTGCGGCCCTAGATAAGGCAAAAAGACAAAAAAAAAATTGGTTGGGCCAACTAAGATTCAGGGAGGCGAGACAACATATCCAAAACACAGCTAGTCAGAGGTGGTGCTAGGTCTGCAACCAAGTCTACCAGCTCCCAGGCCAATTCTTTGATCTCTGTCATCATGTTCCTTTTTAGTCCTCTGGGTTGTTTTAGTATTTACATATACATAACATACACACACACACACACACACAATTTGAGATATTTAGAAAAGTTGTAAGAATAAGGCAAATAATTCCTATAAACCCTTTACCCAGTCAACAAATATTAACTTTTTACTGTATGTGCTTTATTACTCTCCTCTCCTATAAACATACACATTTTTCCTAAAACGCTGAGATTGACTTGTAGATATGGTTCCCCTCTACTCCTAATCGTTCAGTGTGTCTTTTCTAAGAACTAAGGCATTTTCTAACACAGTCATAAACAATGGGGAAATTTAACATTCTTTAATGCTATTTTCTAACGGACAGACCTTATTCAAATTTTGCCAAGTATCCTATCAAGGTCCATTATCATAAAAGAGGAAAGGAAAAAAATTTTTCTAGTGCTGGACTCAGTCTAAGATCGCATGTTACAGTTAGTAGTTTTATCATGAAGTCACCAACTGACAGAAAAATTGAAAGAACAGAATACACAGGAGTTCCCTGCTGGCCTGGCAGCTGGGGATGCGGTATTGTCACTACTGTAGCGCAGGTTCGACCCCTGGCCCAGGAACTTCCACATGCCACAGGCATCTGCCTGATCAACTTAGCTCTCTCCACACTAGTAAGAAAAAACACACTGGAGAAAGGCAGCAGAGAAACCTTTAGAAGTCAGTGTGTGTTCCTGAGTAACAGAACCTCAAAACAGGGACCTCCAGCTATCACTGGTTTCCAGGGATGGGCTTCTGTTTTGGCCTAGGCCTGCCAACTATTAGATAAGGCACTAAAGGCTACAGTCTCAAGTTCAAAACCATCATCAGTTCACTCTAACCCTTCTCCCTTCTCCAAAGTGCTGGAGCAACCATAAGACACCAAGAAAAATCATTAAAATGTATAAAAACTATAGAGAAAATCAGTAACTCGGTGAGAAACAGGCAAAGAATATGCACAGGCAACACACAGAAAAGGAAATACAAATTTTCCTTAAATACATCATAAGACACTAAACATCACTTATAATTAATGCGAAGTAAAACCAAACTGAGAACACAATTTTCTTTTTTTAGGGCCACACCCGCGGCATATAGAGGTTCCCAGGCTAAGGGCCAAATTGCAGCTACAGCTGCCAGCCAGCACCACAGTCAAGCAATGCCAGATCCGAGCAGCATCTGCAACCTACACCACAGCTCATGGCAATGCCGGATCCTTAACCCACTGAGCAAGGCCAGGGATCAAACCCGTATCCTCATGGTGCCTAGTCGCGTTTGTTTCTGCTGCGCCATGACAGGAACTCCAAGAACACAATTTTCTTTACCAGCCACACTGGCAAAGATTTAAAAACGAAAACAAAAAAAAAAAAAAAATGGAGTTCCCTGGTGGCCTAGCAGTTAAGGATCTGGTGTTGTCACTGCTATGATGCAGATTTGATCTCTGGCCTGAGAATTTCTATATGCTGTGGGTACAGCCAACCAAAAAATAAATAAGTAAATAAAAAGGTCTGACAACACATTGTGTTGGTAAAGATGTGGAGAAGCAGACACTCATTGATAACATAGGTTTCTTCCTCCAAGCAGGAGCAATGAGGGGCTGGAGGAAAGCAATGAATTGTAAAGTATCTAAGTATATTAAACAAATGAATAACATTTACATTTCTGAAATAATAATTTTTAAATTTTGACCAAAGATAGAATTTTGCCTCAGGATGACCACGTTGAGAGGCCTGAGCCAGGATACTGAGCGCCACCCCCTCCCCACACACCCCTTGGTCCCACCACTCCTCCCCACACTAAAGCTATGCAGCAACATGCTTTCATTGGAGTGCTGTTTACTGAGGACCTGCTATGTGTCAGGCACTGTTCTAGGAATTAGGGTATCCAGAGTAACCAACACAGACAAAAATCCCTGCTCTCCTGGGGCTTATGTTCTAAGGAAGGAGACAGTGACTAAATAAAATAGATTAAAATAGGCAGGGCTGTGATCAGGGCTGGGAAGAAAAACAGAAAGCAGTGATGGGGAGAGATAAAAGGAAGCCAGGGAAGGGGGGGGCCTGAGATGGGGGGATCAGGGAAGGCCTGGATGAAGAGGGTGGCTCTGGGATAAAGACAGAAAGAAAGAAAGGAAGCAGAGCAGGTGTATAACTTGGCCGAAAGAGCATTTCCCTCAGAGGGAACAGCAAGTGCAAAGGCCCAGGGGTGGGAGTGTGCCTGGTATACGCAATGACTAGCAGGGGAGGTCCTCACGGGCCTGTGCATCAGGCCGGAGCAGAGTAAACGTGGAACAGGAAATAAGCAGCAGCGGGGTCGTATCATATGGGACCTTCAGCTCGTCCGCGAAGTGAGACAGCGAGTCCTCAGTGTGTCTGAGCAGAGGAATGACAAGAGCTGGCTTACATTTTAACAAGATCGCTGGCTGCTGTGTGATCTAAAGAAGGAAGCCAGGCAGCGGGCAGAGGCAGGGAGCCGGCTTAGGAAGCTACCGCCTTAATCTTGGGATGATGGCAGCTGGTGGGGTGGTGGGGGTGGGGAGGTGGCCGACGTTTTAAAGGCAGACACAACCAGACGGGCTGACTGGCTGAACACAGTGGGGAAAAAATTGAGGGAAAACAATTAGAAGGTGAGCTCCAGGAGTGTTTACATTTTAGATGTTCACCAGATATTCCAGTGGAGATGACAAGTGGGCTTACTGGACCCACGAATCTGGAGTTTAGACACACAGCTAGGCTGGAGACACAAATCTGGCAGTGATCTTATTAACACTGGCATTTCAAGTGATAAGGATAAGAGTTCCCTGGTGGCCTGGTGGTTAAGGATTTGGTATTGTCACTGCTGTGGCTCAGGTTAGATCCCTAGCCTGGGAATTTTTGAATGCCAGAGGCCCAGCCCCAAAACTAAAATACGGTAAAAACTATGGAGCTCCTGTCATGGAGGAGTGGGTTAAGAAGCCACAGCTCGGATTCAGTCTTTGGCCTAGGAACTTTCATTTGCAGAGGGTGCGACCTTAAAAAAATATAAAAATATAAAATGAAAAAATAAAAAAAAGCTGAAGTGATAAGGTTAGATGAAATCACCAAGGGAATAAGCATAGATAGAGCACTGGGGAATGACGGTATCAGCATTTTATACAATTTTTGCCCAAAGTTCTTTTTTCTCCTTCTTCAAGAACTTCAGCTATAATAGGGCAACAAGAATGAGAATGCTTATGTTCACAGGCCATTTCACAAAATTTGGCTCTCCGGGCCAAGGTGTGATATCATTCCACCTCTTTCCCAAATATTGGGCTGGACCTCAAATGACAACAAGCACTTCCCATGGTGCCACTCACCTTTCAAAATAAGCTGAGATTTCTCAAAAGGCAGGGCCACCCCTGCCCGGCTGGAGCTGGCAGATGCCATGTCATCACCAGGACGCTGAAAGACAAACACGGCAGTAGTTTCAGAGGACATCTGATAAGAGACCAAGGAACTGAACCCAACTTTAATATCTAAATTTAAAGAGACACAAGCCAGAAAACATAAGCATCCAAGCAACTGCAGCCGAGCTACTGCTGGCAGCGGTGTTTGTCGCAGAATGACTACTGAACCTGGACAGGACTTGAAGAAGGAGAGCCTAAAATAGTATGTCCAGAAAGAAAGTCACCGAGTCCCTGCTGTGGTACAAGGGGATTGGACCTGCAGTGCTGGAATATAGTGTGCCTGCCGTGCTGGATGCAGGTTCCTTCCCCGGCCCAGCATAGCGGGTTAAGGATCCAGGGTTGTCGCAGCTGCAGCGTAGATTGTAACTTGGATCTAATCCCTGGCCCCAGAACTCCATATGCCGTGGGATGGCCAAAAAAGAAAAAAAAAGAAGAAGAAAGTCACAGTTCAACAATGTTTTAAAAAGTAATATCAATCCAGTTTTTCAAATGTGTAAAAGACCTTTACATTTCTCCAAAGATTTACAAATGGCCAATAAGCACATGAAATAACTCTTGGCTGACTTCACGAGCTGTAAGGCATCCATGTCACTCCACCTCGGAGGCTACAAGCAGGAGTCTATCTTGTTTTTTCCTGTTGTTGTTGTTGTTGTTGTTTGTAGGGGGTGGGGGGTGGCACACTGCAGCATATGGAGGTTCCCAGGCTAGGGGTCAAATCAGAGCTAGCGCTGCCTGCCCACGCCGCAGCCGCAGCCGCAGAAATGCAGGATCCAAGCCTTGTCTGCAAACTACACCACAGCTCATGGCAAAGCCAGATCCTGTCCTTAAGGCCAATGATCGAACCCTAGTCCTCATGGATACTAGCTGGGTTCATTACTCCTGAGCCAAGACAGGAACTTCTATCTTGCATTTTGAGTGGAGCTTTTCCTCGCACATAATTTTGTAACATCATCGTTTGTCATTTGGAAAACAGTGGTTCACTGAGCTATGCCAAATGTTGACACATTTCATTATACACAATCCAAAAAAACTGCATTTGTGAATGTCACCACTGAACTCGTCAGATAAGTCTTTGAGTACTGGGAAGCTGCTGAGCTCTTTGGGGTAGATCTAAGTGTTCCAGAATTCTCATTTGCACTTAAAAACTCATATTTTAACACTGGCAACAAGTACTGTCAGTTTCTTTCCTTGAACTGACAGGCTCATCTCATCCATCTTCAGGAAAATGTCTGCCAAACACTCAAATCTATTAACATTAGTTGTTGATTTTTTTAAGTAAAAATGGTATTTCGTGAAAAAAAACTATATAATTCAGCTCTCAATTCAGAGAGTCCTACAAGCGCGTTTTCTCAACACAACCATTATATTTCAGTATGCAGGGGAAGCGCTTTAGGCGTATTCCCTATTTTCATCACACAGAATATTAAAAAGACATGTGCACAAGGGCAAAGACTTAATAACATGAGTAATTTTTACTGCTTCACCAAGCACATTCTTAAGTGCAACTGGCTTTTTCTTGCCTTTTTACTGTGTGCCGTGGTGAGAAACACAAGACGACAGCCCAGGACAGTGGCACTGCCCTGATTTGTGCTGTGGCACCAACACTTTTCACTCACTGTTGCTCTTACGTGAGTGCAAATGCATCACAGTTAAAAAGGCAAAGTTATGGAGTTCCCATCGTGGCTCAGTGGTTAACGAATCCGACTAGGAACCACAAGGTAGCGGGCTCAATCCCTGGCATCGCTCAGTGGGTTAAGGATCCGGCGTTGCCATGAGCTGTGGTGTAGGTCGCAGATGCGGCTCTGATCCCACGTTGCTGTGGCTGTGGCGTAGGCCAGTGGCTACAGCTCTGATTAGACCTCTAGCCTGGGAACTTCCATATGCCGCGAGTGGGGCCCTAGAAAAGGCAAAAAGACAAAAAAAAAAAAAAAAAAAAGGCAAAGTTATTACAAAAATGGATTTGATCTTGCAAAACCCTAAAGGTCTTAGAGGGCCACCGGGGGCCTGAGGACCACTGCTGAGAACAGCTGCTATAAAAACACGAGACTCCTATTCTATTGAACATCATTTATCCCTGCTTTCGTTCTATTTGTACCTGATCTCTTCTTCCAACTCCCTGTTCTAAAGAGCTGTTCAGCCTTAAAACGTGGTTATTAATTCACCATATGACTCTACAAATGGAAGCCCTTTGTATGAGAGTTAAATGCAGCAACAGAGAATTCACATTGATTTTGACATTTTCCACAGCTGAAGTCAAAGAATTCTATGCTTTAAGATTTTAGCCAGAACAAAACTATCTGCCTTTCTTACAAGATACATGCAGTCCAAAAAAAAATTTAAGTGACCAGTTTTCTTCCTGAACTAGTTTGTAACAGGCATTTTACTTTGATCTTATATAGGGAGCAGCAGTGGAAACCTCTGAAATGTAATGGCTAACGTACAGGAATGCAATACTGGAACACAGGAGTTAGGTGACGACCTACTGGCAGCATCTGACACAATGGACAACTGGACAATCCCAAAGTGGTGTGTCCGGTATAAACATCACCCCTGAACCTCAGATCCTCCTTATCTACTCACAAAACCGAGCTTCTGATACCTGCCCTCAATCCCGGTCTGCATCTCAGTTAATGACAACTCCTTCCACCCAGTGGCTCAGGCCAAAACTCTGGGGCTCACTCCTGCTTCCCCTTTCCCTCTGACATCCCACAATCAATCTGTCAATAGACCCCGTCGGCTCTACGTTTAAATTATCTCCAAGCTCCAACATTTCCCTCCACCTCTGCTGTCACTGCCTTGGTCCACAGCATCATCATCTCTTAGCGGGATTATTGTTTTTCCTGCTTCTGCCCTCCGACCCCTTCAATTTAATTTCTATGTTTAGCAAAAGTCATGCCTTTTTATTATGTAATCAAATCATATCACTCTGCCTTTCAGAAGCTGGAAGCCACTACCTCCAATGTCCTTGAAATGACCCTGAGGGCCTACGTGATGCACTACCACATACCTCTCCGACCCCATCTCCCATTCCTCTTCCCCCAAAGCTTCATGGGCCTCCTTGCTGTTCCTTGAACATGCCAGACATGTTATCCCCTCAGACTTCTACTTCTCAGTCCAGGATGTTCCTTTCCCTCCACAGAAGTGACAATGACAATGTCGGATCCCCGTCTGCGACCTACACCACAGCTCACTGCAATGCCAGATCCTTAACCCACTGAGCGAGACCAGGGATCGAACCCACAGCCTCATGGTTATCAATCAGATTCGTTTCCGCTGTGCCACAACAGGAACTCCAAATGTTTCTATCTTAAGTGGCCTTCCCTCCCTAAGCACCCTATCAAGCCACCTCTCCACGCACACTGTACCCATCCTTCCCCAGTTTACCTTCCCACCTTGGCATTATCACAGACACGGTCCATACTATCCTGGTTTATCACACTTATTGCCTCCTTCCTCTAGAAGGTAAGCTCCATGAGGGCCGAAATGTGTCCTACCTCTCGGCCCTTGAACAGTGCCTGGCTTCTAGTAAGAACTCCATAAGTATTTATGGAACAAATGAACAGCAATTTTCTGAAATTCAAAAGGATGTTTGACTCCCTTAAAGTTGTTTTGGTAAAGCAATAAATAAACCAACTCTTTTACTCATCAGATTGGCAAGAGATTAGAAATCTAATCACAGTGCTGCTAAGAAGCCTCCTGGAGATGGTGCAAAATAGACCTAGAGGCAGGTCCAATGAGATGGCATCTGGCCGCCTCTGGGAGGGTTAAAGATGCATATATTGTACCTCCCAGGATTCTACTTCTAGGTATTTACCAGAGAAATATTTCTTTCTTTCTTTCTTTTTTTAGGGCCATTCCCATGGCACATGGAAGATCCCAGGCTAGGGGTCAAATTGGAGCTTTAGCTACCGGCCTACACCACAGCCACAGCAACACAGGATCTGAGCCACTTCTGTGACCTACACCATAGGCCACAGCTACGCCAGATCCGTGACCTACTGAGCAAGGCCAGGGATCGAACCGGCATCTAGTTAGATTCGTTTTCACTGCGTCACAACGGGAACTCCTTGCTGGGGAAAATTTTCCAACTAATGCAGAAGCAGTCACGTTCAAAATTGCTCATCACAGCAATGTTTACAGAGCAAAAGTTTGTAAATAATCTAAATACCCACCAATGGGGGAATAAATAAATTGTGAAATATTTATAAAATGGAATGCCACATAGTTATTGAAATATATGAATTCAGAGTTCCCATCGTGGTACGGTGGAAATGAATCCGACTAGGAACCATGAGGTTGCAGGTTCAATCCCTGCCCACACTCAGTGGATTAAGGATCCAGTGTTGCTGTAAGCTGTGGTGTAGGTTGCATACGCAGCTCAGATCCTGCATTGCTATGGCTGTGGCATAACCCGGGAACCTCCATATGCCACAGGTGCAGCCCTAAAAAGACAGAAATAAAAAAAAAGAAATATATGAATTCAATCTACATGTACAAACCACAAGGAAAAAAAAAAAGGCAAGTGGTAGCCTAAGTATAGTATATAGCATGATGCCACGGGTCTACACTTGAACTTAAAATGATGTAATCTACTGTGGTGGACACATACAAATGGAATCAAAGTATAGAAGCATGACAGGAAGAAACACACCAAGTTCAAAACAGAGTAGCGAAGGAGGGAACAGGGCAATTGGAGTGAAAAGGGGCCAAAGGAACTTCAGCTCTATCTGCAACATTTCATTTTTTAAAGGAAAAAGTTCTGAAGCAAATATGGCAAAATGTTAATATTCATTAAATCCAGATGGTGGTTTTTATGATGGATTGTTATCTTATTCTCTGAAGCTCTTCATATGCTTGATCTTTTTCATAATTTAATAATTTTAAGGGAAAAAATATGGTATCTTGAGTAACGAAGGAAAGACTAATGATTATAAATGAAGCCTAGGGGCTTTTAGTAACAGAGGAGAAAGCACTAAAAGCTAGAAATCCATTATATATAGACTTCAAAAAGAAAAGCTCCCTGGTGCTCTACCGCTCAAGGATCCGGCATTGTCACTGCTGTGGCATGGGTTCGAGCCCCAGCCCAGAAACTTCTACATGCCACGGGCACAGAAAAAAATAAAATATATACATATATACATATATTATTTATGGTACATATATGTTTAAAAAAACATATACTGGGAACCTTTCTTTCTCAAAGCAACTCTACTGAAGCTAGTTTCTTTTTTCTTTCTTCTTTTTTTTTTTTTTTTTTTTGCTTTTTAGGGCCACACCAGCAGCATATGGAGGTTCCCACGCTAGGGGTCCAATTGGAGCTATACCTGCCAGCCTACAGCAACGCCAGATCCAAGCAACGTCTGCAACCTACACCACAGCTCATGGCAACGCTGGATCCTTAATCCACTGAGCGAGACTGGGGATCAAATTTGCATCCTCATGGATGCTAGTCAGATTTGTTAACCACTGAGCCACAGTGGGAACTCCCTGAAGATAGTTTTTAATCACTGTCTTTCATAATCACAGCCCACTGATTAATAACAATAATCCATATTACTTGTGTGGGGCTTTGTCTTTCCAGATCCACTGACAAAACACCATCCTGACACTACAAGGTAGGTATCTTGAATTTCAGATTGGAAGGGAAGTCAGACCCCACCCCAAAGTACCTACAACCCATTAACTCAGGGCCCCAAACTGGACATGGCTCCTAATGGGCAAGAAGTCCAGAACTCCTTCTATCCACTTCAGGAAGCTTATGAAACCTGAGACCCAGAATTTACTCTACATCTATCTCAGCAGCACCAACAGAAGACTCTGTATATACACTCAAGTAATTTGTTCAAGTGCTAATAGTGATGAGAAGTGTTTGCATTCAAATCACTCCAAAAAAAATTAAATTAGCAGACGCCTTGGGCAGGCAGAGGGAGGCAGGAGAACACATTTAAAATATCACCAAAGAGAGTTCCCTTCGTGGCTCAGTGGTTAACGAACCTGACTAGGATCCATGGGGATGTAGGTTCAATCCCCGGCCTCGCGAAGTGGGTTAAGGATCCGGGGCTGCTATGAGCTGTGGTGTAGGTCACAGACACACCTTGGATCCGGCGTTGCTGTGGCTGTGGTGCAGGCCGGCAGCTGTAGTTCGAATTTGACTCCAAGCCTGGGAACCTCCATATGCTGTGGGTGAGGCCCTAATAGGACAAAAAAAAAAAAGATGTGGTACATATACACAACGGAATACTACTTAGCCATAAAAGAGACTGGAATAACACCATGTGCAGCTATATGGATGCAACTAGAGATTATCATATTAAGCAAAGTGAGTCAGAAAGAGAATGACAAATTCTACATAATATCACTTATATATGGAACCTAAAATACGACACAAATGAACCCATCTATGAAACAGAAACAGACTCCCAGACACAGAGAACAGACTAGTGGTTGCCAAGGTTGGGGCGGGGGGAGGGGGGAGGATTGGAAGATCAACAGATGCAAACCAGAATATAGAGAATGGATTAAAAAAATGTTCCTGGGAGTTGCCGTCATGGCTCAGTGGTTAACGAATCCGACTAGGAACCATGAGGTTGCGGGTTTGATCCCTGGCCTTGCTCAGTGGGTTAAGGATCCGGCGTTGCCGCGAGCTGTGGTGTTGGTTGCAGATGCGGCTCGGATCCCGCGTTGCTGTGCTGTGGCTGTGGCCGGCAGCTATAGCTCCTGTTAGACCCCTAGCCTGGGAACCTCCATATGCCGCAGGTGCAAAAAGACAAAAAAAAAAAAAAATTACATTTAAAAAAATGTTCCTACTGCATAGTATAATGAATTATATTCAATATCCTGTGATAAACCATAATGGAAAAGAAAATGAAAAGGAATGCATATGTGTATATTACTAAAGTACTTTGTTGTACAGCAGAAATTAACACAACATTATAAATCAACTACGCGTCAATAAAATTTAAAAAATATATATGTCTTACTAAAGACTGTAGCTGGAGTTCCCATCGTGGCGCAGCAGAGGTGAATCCCACTAGGAACTTGCGGGTTCAATCCCTGGCCTCGCTCAGTGGGTTAAGGACCAGGCTTTGCCATGAGTGGTGGTGTAGACCGGCGGCTACAGCTCTGATTAGACCCCTAGCCTGGAAACTTCCATATGCTGCGTGTACAGCCCTAAAAATACAAAGAAAAAAAAAGGAGCCAAGAACAATCCCCTCCTAGCTCCGGCAAGAGAAGGGGAAAGTAACCACTGTGGTATATGTTCAAAGTGTTCTAGTGACCTTGGTCTTCACTCCAGGCAAAGACTCTACCAGAGCCTTACCCCAACTGAAGGGAGGAAATTTCCCCGAGGCGCCCTCTAGACTTCTTGTCTGAGAAGGGAAAATAAGTTAATAAACATCAGTAAAGGTCACATCCCAAGGAAAGAGACCCACGGAAAGACTGAAATTTAGTCACAAAATTTCTAAAATGCTTCCCCTCCCCCACACTGTCACCATAGCATGGCTCCAATAGTGACAGTGGATTACAGATGAAAGAGGTAAAAGGTGCACACTTTCCTTTTTTTTTTTTTGGCTGCACTCATAGCATATTGAAAGTTCCCAGGCTAGGGATGAAACCTTTGCCTCCACAGCGACCCAAGCCACTGCTGTCAGATTCTTAACCCACCGTGCCACAGAAAGAACTTCAATGTACACTCTATTTAAGAAAGAGTTCTTAGGGAAGACCAGAGATACAGGGGAGACAAAAACAAAGATACTAGGGTAATCTGAGGCCTCTAATACCTATAATCACACCAATCATTAAATACAAACCAGAGTTTCCTGGTGGCCTGGTACTTAAGGACTCAGTGTTGTCACTGCTGTGACTCGATTGTATCCCTAGTCTGGAAACTTTCACATTCCACAGGTGCAGCCAAAAAAAAAAAAAAAAAAAAAAAGGGGGAAAAAGAAGGTACAAAATACACATATTAAGAACATGGAACAATTTCAAAAGGTACAAAATACACAAAGTTGCAATACCAAAAGAGAGAACAAAGGAAACAGGTGAAATAACAATAGACAATAATGCTATAATTTGAATGTGATGATTTTTTTACACCTATAATTATAATAAAATTAAGTAATTAGAAAAAAAGAGATGCTGACAAGAAGTTCTTCAAGGTGTTCCCATGATGGCTCAGCAGTAATAAACCCAACCAGTACCCATGACCCCCTAGCCTGGAAAATTCCATATGCCATAGCTGTGGCCCTAAAAAGGCAAAACAAAACAAAACAAACAAACAAAAAAAGGATATCCATGTGTGAATGAAGGAAATTGTGCACTTTCTTCATACCTTAGACAAAAATGAATTAAAAATGGATCAAAGACCAAAATCGGAGCAAAAACTGTACTGGAAGTTTTTGGCACAGGAGATTAAGGATGCAACACTGCTACAGCTGTGGTGCAGGCCACAATAATAACACAGGTTCAGTTCCTGGCCCAGGAATTTCCACATGCCATGGATGTCAAGAAAGAAAGAAAGAAAGAAAGGAAAGGAGGGAGGGAGAGGGGAAGGGAGGGAGGGAGGAAGTGGGAGAGAGAAGGAAGGAGGGAGAGAGGAAACCGTAAAATTCTTAGAATAAACCATTGATGTAAATCTTCATGATTTTATATTAGGAGATGATTTTTTAGATATAATAGGAAAAGCACAAACATTGGAAGAAAAACTTCGTAAGTGTGACTCATCAAAAATTTACAATGCCTGTGCTTCAAAAGATACCATCAAATAAATGAAAAGATAGCACAAAAAATGAAAGAAAATATCTGCAAGTCATGTACTGATAAAAAGACTTGTATCCAGAATATATAAAGATCATTTATAAATCAACAATGCAAAGACAAATAATCCAACCAAAATGAAAACGGACAAAGCATCTAAACAGACATTTCTCCAAATAAGGTAAAAAAATAAATAAGCACATGAAAAGATGTTCAACATCATCAGTCACTAGAGAAGTGGAAATTAAAACCGCAATGGTTCACACAAACCAAAATGGCCCAAACCAAAAAACATACAATAACAAGTGCTGGCAAGAATTTGGGCAAATTGGAATCCTCATTCATTGCTGGCAGGAAATGAAAAATGGTGAGCAGCTTTGGAACACTTTGGCAGTTCCTCAAAAAGTTAGACATAAAATTGCCATAAGAACTAGCAAATCCATTTATAGGTATATTCCCCAAAGAACTGATATGTACACACACACACACACACACACACACACAAAATTGTACCCAAACATTCATAGCAGGATTATTCATAGTGGCCAGCAAGTGAATAAACCAACAGATAAATGGATAAATAACATGTAGTATATCCATACACTGGAATATTACATTTGGCCATTAAAAGGAATGAAGTACCATTTTCACACTGCAGTATGGATGAACCTTGAAGACATCATGCTAAGCAAAAGAAGTCAAATCAAAGACCTCAACTATTATATGATTTCATTTATATGAAATCTCTAACACAGACAAATGCATGAAATAGAAAGTAGAGTACTGGTTGCCCAGGGTGGAGGGTTGGGGGTTGGAGTGACAGTTAAGGGGTACAGGCTTCCTTTTCAGGTGATGAAAATGTTCTGGAATTGGGGAGTTCGCTTCGTGGCTCAGTGGTTGAAGAATCCGACTAGGAACCATGAGGTTGCGGGTTCGATCCCTGGCCTTGCTCAGTGGGTTAACGATCCAGCGTTGCCGTGAGCTGTGGTGTAGGTTACAGACGCGGCTCGGATCCCGCGTTGCTGTGGCTGTGGGGAAGGCTGGCGGCTACAGCTCCTGTTAGACCCCTAGCCTGGGAACCTCCATATGCCGCGGGTGCAGCTCTACATAAAAGGCAAAAAGACAAAATAAAAAAAAAGAAAATGTTCTGGAATTGGACAGTGGTGACAGCTGCACAACTTTGTGAAAAAACCAAAATTCACTGAATTGAACACTTTCAAGTGGTAAATTTTAACTATCTCAGTTTTGTTAAAAAAAAACCTCATCATTAAATATAACGGAGGTCAAAGAAAAGCTCAAAACAATTCAGAGAGAGAAAATGTTGCACCCATGAAACAAGAACAGTAAGTAATTTTAAAGGAAGGAAGGGTGGTAGGGAAGGAAAGTGGTTGATCACTTGATACAAAGAATAAGAAAACGCTCTTGGACAGTTCTTATAGCACAAATGAAGCGGATAAAGTGAGGACATACCCCGAAAAGTAGAACCAAAAGGAAAGGACGGTAAATAGGAGAGAAAAGACTTTTTAGTAGATTCATTTAAAATGTCCAATGTCAGACTTACAAGTAGATCCAGAAATAGGAAAGAAAAAAAAGAGAAAAAGACATTTAGGAAACGTTACAGATTTTTCTTAAGCTGAAGGATATATATTCTAGACAGAAAGAACCTAACTTAGTGCCCAGAATAATGAATGGAACACACACACACACACACACACACATACACACACTAAGGCACAATGTCATGAAAGTTCAGAGCATAAGAACAAAGAATATACAAGCTTCCAGCCACACTTGAAAAGAAGAGGAATCAGCATGGCATCAGACTTCTCAACAGTGATACCGGATGCTAGAAGACAATGCAATGCTTTCAAATTTCAGAAAAAATTATTCGCAATCCAGAATTCTGTAACCAAGGAAACCATCAATCAGGTACAACAAGAAAGAAATGATATTTTCAGATTTGTAAAGCCTCAAAAAACTGCTTCCAAAGCTCACTTTGTCAGGAAGCTACTGCAAATGTGCTCCAAGGGAGTAAACAAAGCTGGAGGATAGTGGGTATTCACATGGCAAAGACAAAAGGAATTCCTAGATTAACGATGAGAAATTCCAAGGCGTTTACCTGAAGAGCAACAAGTCCAGATTAGAGAGTTTATAAGTGTCACTTCTAGATGAAAGACAGAAAATGGACAAAATGGAGGCTTCTGATTACATTGAAAGAAGTACTGTTTTAGTTTTATCACAACATTTAGACAAAAAACAGACTCGCACACATAGAGAACAGACCTGTAGTTGCCAAAGGGGAGGAGGAGTAAGAGAGGGATGGATTGGGAGTTTGGGATTAGCAAATGCAAACCATTATGTATAGAATGCATAAATAACAAAGCCTACTGTATAGCACAGGGAACTATATTCAATATCCTATGATAAACTATAATGGAAAAGAATATGAAAAAGAATACATATGTATAACTGAGTCACTCTGCTGTACAGCAGATATTAACATTTTTTTAAATCAACTCTACTTCAATAAAAAAATTTTTTAAAGACTGGGAGTTTTCTTTGTGGCACAGCAGGTTAAGGATCTAGCATTGTCACTGTAGCAGCTTGGGTCACTGCTGTGGTATGGGTTCAGTCCCGGACACGGAAACTTCCATGTGCCACAGATGGGGGCAAAAAAAAAAACAAAAAAGAATGTGTGGGATAGAACTTAGTGATAAGTACACAGAAAATTATGCAAACAAACAAAAAAAAAAGGAAATATTGAACTCTAGTTAAAATAAAAGCTGTATGAGAAAGGAAACATAGTCCTAATACACTATATGGCTCAGGAGTGAAAAATAATAATCAAAATAGCATGAAGAGTTTATTTCACTTTTCCCTTTTTTTTCCCCCCCCCTTTTTAGGGCTGCACCCACAGCATATGGAAGTTCCCAGGCCAGGGGATGAATTGAAGCTGCAGCTGCAGGCCTACGCCACAGCCACAGCAATATCAAACTGGAATCGCATCCGCGACCTACACTGTAGCTTGCAGCAATGCCAGATCCTTAACCCACTGAGCAAAGCCAAGGATCAAACTCACATTCTCAGAGACAATGTCGAGTCCTTAACTGCTGAGCCACAATGGCAACTCCAACAGCATGAACAACTTAATCAAAACTTGTGATATGATTGTAATAAGATTGGGGCAGAAGTGTGTGTTTGTGGAGACAGGCCAGAGAAAGAGCTGAATCCTCAACTTCAATGGTTAAAAGGCAATAGATGGTAAATCTGACAAACTAAGAATTGACCATATAAGGATGTCATTTAGAGATGCAGAAGTCAATCCCAGAAAAGAGCTCCAAGAATTCAAAGTCACTAACTCGGAGTTCCCATCGTGGCACAGCAGAAACGAATCCGACTAGGAACCATGAGGTTGGGGGTTCAATCTCTGGTCTCATTCAGTAGGTTAAGGATCTGGTGTTGCCGTGAGCTGTGGCATAGGTCGCAGACGAGGCTTGGATCCCACGTTGCTGTAGCTGTGGCATGGGCTGGCAGCTATAGCTCCACCTGGACCTCTAGCCTGAGAAACTCCATACGCCACGGGTGTGGCTCTAAAAAGCTAAATAAATAAAAATTTTTTTTAATTGTTGCAATTCTCGGAGTTCCCATTGTGGCGCAGTGGTTAATGAATCTGACTAGGAACTATGAGGTTGCAGGTTCGATCCCTGGCCTTGCTCAGTGGGTTAACGATCCGGCGTTGCTGTGAGCTGTGCTGTAGGTCACAGACCCGGCTCGGATCCTGCATTGCTGTGGCTCTGGCGTAGGCCCGTGACTACAGCTCTGATTAGACCCCTAGCCTGGGAACCTCCACATGCCACAGGTGCGGCCCTAAAATGACAAAAGACATAAAATAAAATTGTTGCAATTCTCACTTAAAAAAGAAAGTCCCCTGACTCTATGGAACAGGAATAGAGAAAAAGGAATGAAGCAGTGAACTGCTGTTGCGTTATAAGCCATGTAATGCTATTTCAGATTCTAATACCTGTGCATGTATTATTTGGGGCATAAATAAAACTTAAAGTCAAGAAAGGAAAAGCGTTCTTTTCAAATCAGGTTACAGGATGATGTCCTTATTTAATTTTTACAAGAGCATCCCATCTATATTTAATTAGTGCGGTGGGTTGAATTGTGGTCCCCACAGAGATATGCCTACACGCTAACCCCTCTGGAACCTGTGAATGGGACCTTACTTAGAGATAGGGCCATTATAGAGGTAATTAAGTTAAGGATCTCAAGATGAGAACATCCTTTAGGGTGGCCCAGTGTCCTCACAGGAGACAAAACAGAGAAGACAGGGACAAACGAAAGACGGCCAAAAGCCCAGGTCAGAGATTCAAGTCTTACATCCCCAAGCCCACAAATGCCTGGAGCCACTAGAAGACACAAAGACGGAGTCTCCCCTAGGGTGCAGACGGATCTGGAGCCTGCTGACACAGTGGACACCTTGACTTTGGACTTCTGGCCTCCAGAACTAGAAAGGAATAAATTTCTGTTAAGCCATTAAGTTTGTGATCATCTGTTACACACATAAGGAATTGGAAATGAACACAATGAAAGACAAAGGCTTTTTTAGAAGGTGTGGATTTCATGATAAGAGGCTGAAACTGGAGGGCCTCTCCAACAACACATTCTCAGGGCCCCTAATCCCCACATCCACCTGCACATAGGCCCCGTCGGAACTTCCCTTAAGAAATAACCCCTGCACAACAAATCAGCTATACTTTAATAAAAGAAGAGGAAGAAGTAATAATCCCTGCAGTCACAAGGGGGGCTGTGGTCTTGCTGAAGTTGTTGTCCGTTTCTTAATTGTGATTCCAGGTCCAAGACAGAATTCCAAATGCATCATTACGTTTTATTTCATTATCTTTAAAAAAAACGAGTATTTTTCATGCTCTATTCAAAACAATATGTTGATGCCACTACTAACACAACAATGGATCAGCCTTTGAGAATTTGAGAAACCTGTTACAGTGACAAGTGACAGAACGAAGCAAGAAGGGCCACAAGAGAAGAGTGACATGCAGCCTCCCTCTGGTCTTTGAATGAATGCTTTACCCTCTTCCTCCTCCTCTTCACCTCCCTTTCCCTTTTCTGCTTTGCTAGGTCCTTCCTCTCCTCCGATTTCTTCCTTTTTCCTGTTGTGACACAACCATGCCCAGTGTGGCTGTTGAGTCACCACCAGAAGGGTAGCCACCCTCAGCTCAGAGTTAGACTGCGGTGCAGCCGCAACTACCAGCTGCCAGGGGCTTATCAGCTCTGCCCAAAAGGGAAGAAACAGTGCCCATACATCTGTATTTTAAATAAACATGCCCCCCCCAAAAAACACTCTCTTTGCCTATAATTGGCTGTTAGAAAAGAAGAAACTGGAGTTCCGTCGTGGCTCAATGGTTAACGAATCTGACTAGGAACCATGAAGTTGCGGGTTCGATCCCCGGCCTTGCTCAGTGGGTTAAGGATCCGGCGTTGCCGTGAGCTGTGGTGTAGGTCGCAGACGTGGCTCGGATCCCGCATTGCTGTGGCTGTGGCGTAGGCTGGTGGCTACAGCACCAATTAGACCCCTAGCCTGGGAACCTCCATATGCCACAAGTGTGGCCCTAGGAAAGGCAAAAAGATAAAAAAAGAAAAGAAAAAACTATCTGGCGTTGCTGTGAGCTATGGTGTAGGATGCAGATGCAGCATGGATCTGGTATTGCTGTGGCTGTGGTGTAGGCCGGCAGCTGTAGCTCCAATTCGACCCCTAGCCTGGGAATTTCCATATGCCGCGAGTGCAGCCCTAAAAAGCAAAAAAAAAAAGAAAAGAAAATATTCACTAAGGTAGTAATTATTGAATCCTTCTCATTAGTGAAATTAAGCATCTCAAGGGCCCACCCGCTGGTTCAGTTTCCAGAGACATCCAGGAAGACAATATTTGGTTAAAATGTTTGAAATACTTGAGCTCAAAAAAGCAGGGGGATTACTTTTCATCATATTCAACTGGCAACAGTAGAGGAAACTGAGTAACACATGGCAGCCAGAAAATAAAAGATCGTGGCTACTGTCACCTGCACCAAAATCTGGACTTGACATAAACAAAACACAGAGGAGAGGATGCATGGTTGAGTCTTTGTTATTTTTCATTGTTGTTGAAATATAAATCACAGGCCACAAGCTCACCCTTTTAAAGCATGCAATTTAGAGGGATTTAGTATATTCACAGAGATGTTCAACCATCCCCATTATGAAATTCCAGAATATTTTCAACAACCAAAAAGAAACCTCACACCCACTAATAGTCACTCCATATTCCTCTTTGCTCACCAGCCCCTAACCATTAATCTACTCTCTGTTTCTATGGACCTGCCTGTTCTGGACATTACGAATAAACAGAATCATACAACACATATGATTTTGAATCTGGCTTCTTTCACTAAGCACAATGTTTTCAAGGTTCACCCACGCTGAAGCATATATCCTTATTTCACCCTTTTTTCAGCCGAGTAATATTCCATTGTATGGATAGAACACATTTTGTTTATCCCATCATCAGTCAATAGACAGCTCAACATTTGTATTCTTAGGATGGGTTGATTCTTGAAGGTAGGGGACTACAATGGTCAAGGGTGCCTTCAGCAAGAAGGCAGCCCCTCTCTGGCTGGACCTTTTCCAGGTCCCTTTGCTTTGCCCTAAGCCAGGGTCAGGGTCCTGAGCCAGGGTCAGTCTTTCAACAGATGCTCACAGAGCCCACTCTGTGTCAGGCCCTGGAAATACAAAGCAGAACGCCATGGGGCTCCTGCTCAGCTATCTTTCTCTGAGAGACCCCACTGCATAAATCCTCAGAGCTTTCGGCAGGAGAAAGCGACCACACGTCAGAGTTAGCAAGTGACGGCTCTTGCAATATCTGAGGTATCCGATTAGTCTTATCATTCAACGTCAGCCAGAACCGTTCAGAACAGTCATTCTTTTAGAAACATATAGGTTTAATCACTCACCGGACAAGCTACTTATCCTCTCTAAATTTCAGTTTTCTCATCTGTGACATGAACCTAACAACGGTACTTACCTTATAAGATTATGGTAGGGAATAAATGAGTTCAGGTAAGCAGCAAGCATATACTAAGTGCTTTTCAAGTGTTACTGACAAGTGAAACTTGCTCTTCTTGATGCTGAAAGTCTAGGCTCTGAGATTCCTGAAATTCTTGACCCAGCTTTTTTTTTTTTAGGGCTGCATCTGTGGCACATTGAAATTCCCAGGCTAGGGGATGAATTGGAGCTGCAGCTACCTGGCCTTCACCACAGCCTCAGCAACATCAGATCCGAGCCATGTCAGCGACCTACACCACAGCTCGTGGCAACACTGAATCCTTAACCCACTGAGCGAGGCCAGGGATCAAAGGTCGAGTCCTTATGGATACTAGTCAGGCTCATTTCCACTGAGCCACAGTGGGAACTCCTTGACTCAGCTTTGAGTCAAGAAACCAATGAACACTGATTTTGAGTCAAAAGGGCCTGCGTAGCAGATGAGCCAGGGAAGAGTAAAAACAACCCACCAGCACCAAAACTTTATTTTTAATTAGCCCACTGGAAAAATAGGCACTTTCTTTTTCTTTTCCTTTTTTTTTTTTTTTTTAGGGGCACACCTGCAGTATATGGAAGTTCCCATAGGAGTCGAATTGGAGCTACAACTACTAGCCTATACCACAGCTCACAACAACGCCGGATCCTTACACCACTGAGTGACACCAGGGATAGAATCCACAACCTCAGGGATACTAGTCAGATTCATTTCTGCTGCACCACAATGGGAACTCCCGGGTTTCTTATTTGTAAATACAGATCCATCCTCTAACCACTTCTTGAAAGATGTGGATGACAAGGGTCTGTTCAAAAGATTCTTCCTTTCCCCCACACTCATGCTTTTCCACTTTTTTCCAACACTAATGCTTCTTTCTTGGACTCTTTCCTCTGTCCAGCATTGAATTACCTTCCGTAATCCAAAGATCCATATTGAAAAACAATCAGATAGAACTGAACTTGGCCAAATGACATCCGCACAAAGACCAAGCCCATAAACAGAAAGAGGGAGGGACCACGGAGGTCATGTCATTGGAAGCCCAGTGCAATTATAAGCTAGTAATAAAAGAGACTGGGAAGCAGTTCTAACGACAAAACAGGAAGCAAAAGGCATGGGTGACACACACAGGAAGAGGACCTGCCCTAGGTCAGGGCTGCCAGTTCTTGGCATTTGGCATTTTCCTAGAAGTAACGATTAACACTTAGCATAAATCACTAAATGTCTGTTTTCAAGCTGGTGGGGGAGAGGCAGGAGCAGGGGACTACAGCCTTCTCAAAAAGATTCAGTTGGTTCTCTTGTAATAAAATTCATTGAAATATTAAAAAAAAAAGATTCAGTTGGTTCTCTTTAAGAAAAACAAGGTCTTCCCTTTTGTCCCTACCTCTCAGAAATTCCAACGTATAATAGTCTGAAGCGACTCAAAGTCACTCAAAAGCAGCTCACTGATTTGATTCCAGTGGAGGCTGATGTTCATGCATCCACGACTGCATGTGTTGCTGAAAGAAGCATCAGATTTGGACTCAAAAGACCAAGATTCAAATCCCAGGCCCTCAGTGTCTTAACTCCATGACCCTCATGTGGATCACTTCACCTCCACGAGGTGATGTTTAGTCTATAAAACAGTAGGATGCCTGGCAACAACACGCGTTCAGTACATGTTAGGTAGAACTAATATTTTAAACATTAAAAAGCTATTACCCGTCCTTTCAGGCTATCTGTCTCTTTCCCATCCTTCTTGGAGATCTCTAAATTGGTTGCCAACCCAGAAAGCCCGACTAATTCCAGAAACTGGGGCTCAAATTGATTTCGGCAGCACTACAAAGAGTAGCCTCCTTAGGAAAAAATGAAACCCATTAGCTTGTGGTTTTCAAAAGGGTCTTTAAATGAAAAGTGAAAAGGAGAGAAAACCAAGTTCTCTGAGATAGACCACATGCTTTGCCACACTCAAAATACCTACTGGTATAATAATAGTATAAACTAAGATTTTGTTTCAAAACTGAACCTCCAGCAAGAAGCACTCCTCTTGGGTCTGTATCCACATCACGCCCTAAGCGACCTCGCCCAGTCTCTTAACTCTAAATGCCATCCTCGTGCTAATCCCTTCCACATGCACACGCCCAGCCTCGGCCAGGCTCCAGATTCCCTAAGTGCTCACACCACCTTCACCTGGATTTTTACTGGGCATTTTACAGTCACTGGGAACAAAACTGAGCCCCAGCGCTGTTCCTCTTACGCTCTTCCCATTTCAGTTAAAGTCAATTCCATTCTTCCAGGTGTTCCCACCCAAGACTCTGGAGTCACAGGGACTTTTTTCCACTTACATCCCACCTCCACACACCTGTTGGCTGTACTTCAAAATATACGCAAGGTCCAATCCTTTCCGCCACCTCCAACACTACCACCCAGCCCATCCTTCACTTGGATGGGAGAACCAACCTCGGATCCTGTCTCCCTGCTGCAGGATGACAGGTGTCCATTCTGCCACTGAAAACCCTCCAACGGCCCCAACTCAGTGAAAATCTACATCCTCACAATGGCCTGCAAGGCCCCCATGACCTGCCCATCTCTTCCCTAACCCCCAGTACCTCTCTGGCTTCACCCTGTCCATCACTCCTTAGTCACGCCCTCCATCCACTGGCCTCCACCACCCTGCCAGGGGAGGTCCTTCTTTAAGACTGTTGAGCTTGCTGTTTCCTCTGCCTAGACCACTAGGTGCCCATTTAGCCACATGCCTCCTTCCTTCAGATCTTCACTCAACCATCTCCCGCTCAGGAAGACTTTCTAAGGACCCTGTTCAAAATTGCAACGCCAGCCAATACATCACATCCTG
This sequence comes from Catagonus wagneri, assembly GCA_004024745.2. Classification (NCBI taxonomy): domain Eukaryota; kingdom Metazoa; phylum Chordata; class Mammalia; order Artiodactyla; family Tayassuidae; genus Catagonus; species Catagonus wagneri. Next base: position 1,039,314 of record PVHT020000012.1, on the reverse strand, counting down.
CCTCCTTCCTTTTTTTACAACACAATGTGCACTCTACACAATTACTTTGTTTATCATGCCTTTACGCACTAAAATTTAAAATCCACAAAGACAGGGATTCTCACCTTCCTTGGGTACTACACTCCTGGTGTTTAGAAGAGCACTGTCCAATATAATTTTTAATTTTATAGTGAATATTTTCAAAACTAAACAAAGGGGAGTTCCCGTCGTGGCTCAGTGGTCAACGAATCCGACTAGGAACCATGAGTTTGCGGGTTCGATCCCTGGCCTTGCTAAGTGGGTTAAGGATCCGGCGTTGCCGTGAGCTGTGGTGAAGGTTGCAGACGCGGCTCGGATCCCGCCACGTTGCTGTGGCTGTGGCGAAGGCCGGCAGCTACAGCTCCTGTTAGACCCCCTAACCTGGGAACCTCCATTTGCCGCAGGTGCGGCCCTAGATAAGGCAAAAAGACAAATAAATAAATACATACATACATACTAAACAAAGGAAATTTCAATTCTATTCTACTTAGCTCAATAAACTTTAATATCATCATTTAAAGCATATATTTATATTATATTCATATGGTCATTTATCTTTTTAAAAATTAATGAGAAATTTTACCTTTATTTTTTTCACACTAAGTCTTCTAGAATCTGGCATGTACTGTATACTCACAGCCTATCTCCTGTGCTCGTCAGCCCCATGTTCCTAGTGACCACGGTCCTGAACAATGAAACTCTAGAACAATGCCTGGCACAGAGTAAGCACTTATAAATAGTCACTGAATGAAAAAATAAAGAGGCAGCTATGGCATAGCACACGATTTTCTAAACTTTAGTTACACTCCATATTCGCACTTATTGCTATAACCTATACTGTTTTTCCCTTAAAATGTCATACTTTGGACACTTGAAAAAAATTTTTAATTGCACACTGCTTATATAAATGGAAAAGAATGCGTCCAAGGATAAAAGGCCTGGGCGTGAGTCCCCACTCAGTCATTTACTACTTCTAGACTCCAAAACGAGGACTTCACTAAGCCTCAGTTTCCTCATCTGCAGAATAGGGACATTTTCAACCTTCAGAGGATCATAGTGAAGACTGAATGAGATGTTGTCCTAAGCTCTCTTTTTTTTGGGGGGAGGGGTATATGGAAGTTTGAGGGCCAGGGATTGAACCCACGCTACAGCAGTGACCCCAGCCATAGCAGTAATAACACCAGGTCCTTAACCTGCTGAGCCACCAGGGAACTCCCATAAGCTCTTTTACTATGGGAAAGTAGTCACTAAAGAAGATACTGAGAAGCCAACCCAAGCCTTTTTCTACACCTATCATTTTCTTACAGACCAAATGACAAAATGGCAAGCTCACCTATCAAGAAGAGCCAGGGTTCAGATTTAAATCGCTTCTCCACTTACAGGCCTGTGACCTTCAGAAATTCATTTATTCACCAAAAACTTACCAAGTGCCCATAGCATACCAGACTCTAGACACAGCCCAAATAAGCCAAATAAGATATGAACCCCACCCTTGAGGAATTTGCAGTCCAGCAGAAAGAGACCAGCAGACAAGAAAACGCAAAAATTGTCAACAAAAATCAAGTCATCTCTCTGAGATCTGTTTGTTCACTGTAAAATGAGAATAAACACCTTCCTAACCTAACTCCCAGGGCTGCCACAAAAATCAGTTTTTAAATGTTTGTCAAATACTCTAAAAACTTGAACTCATAATACATTAGCAAAGTATTTTTTTCCTACTTGTTAACCCAAAACGACTCCAGCTCCTGTGACTGTCCAGTTTGAACATTCACTTCAATTACATCACATCCATGAAATCCATTCCACTTTTGCAAATGTTAGCAAACAGAAGAAAAAGAGGGTGAACAGCTTTAACAAAGGTATTTAATCTCAAAATCATGATCCAGGTCACAGTTCTGAGGAGCACAACACAGACCTTTCAGTCACATTACTTAGTTAAGGGTTTGTCAAGATAAGCAGTCACATGGTAAAGGAAACTGAATAATTTAAACTGAAGAAAGAAAGAGTCACAAAGCAGAATAGGTAGATACTGTCCAAGGTTACTGCAGTTGCTACGTAGGTGAGGTAATGCTGAGACTGGGTCATGCTTAACAGTTTAGGCTAAAAGCCATTTTACAGCCAAAGCAAAGTGCCCACACTCTTTTTTTAAGCTTAGAAGTTGATCTGATCTGTGGGAATTTCAAAGAAAGATAATCTGAAAGACTAGGTTCCCAAGAAGTAGAAACCCTACCCAAGCAGGACTAAGTGGGTGTGACGAAAGCAAAATGATCAAGATTCAGTGATCCCTCCTGAAGTTTAGAAACTGAATGAGACCAAAATCAAAGTCACGGGTACCAATCATTGCCAAAGAGGAAGGAAGGAAGGAAGAGGCGCTCAAGTGCGGTTCAGGCAGCATCTTTCTCCTGATTTCTCTTTCTTTCCTTCCATTTCAATCGCCAATTCTCAGGCGACTCATTCTAGCGCAGTCCCAAGTTGCCCCTTTCTCCTGTCCCGATCCCTCCACAAAGGTCACTCCTCTTCATCCTGGCACCTAAGATGCTTGCCCCTTCCAGGAGGACTTGCTGTTCACCGCACTTAGGCGTGCTTTCGCGACCACCTCGGAACAGCCCCCGTACAGCCTGCGGCGCGCCCACCCCGCACGGGCGGGAGCCGGGACACCCCTCCTCGGAGGCCGGAACCGCCGCGCCAGGCCCCTCCCACAGGAAGCCACCGCCCCCCGGCGCCCCGGCCGCGCCGCCCCCGGCCCACCCCGCGCTGCCCGCTGCCAGCTGCCCAAGGCCAGCCCCGCGCCCCCGCCAGCCCGTCCGCCGTGCCGCCCCGCGCGCGCGCTCGCTACCTGCCGGGACCACAGAAGCGGCGCCCAACTCCTCTCCTACTTCCGCCTTCGGCCGCCCGCACTCGGGCCAGGTCACGTGACCACGCGCGGTCACCTGACCCGGAAGAGGCTGGCCGTACCTGCAGGTGTGGGCAACCTAGGCCAAGCCGGGGAACCTTTGGCCAGAAGGCCTTTTTATCCTTTGTGTGTTTAAAAGTGGGAGGGTTTTCCCCTCCTTAGCCTGTACCCGAGCAATCAAGTAAATGGAGGGCTCGTTGAGTGCCAGGCGCTTGGCTTACTGCTCCCATCAAGCCCGGGGGCGGGTCTCTCAGCCCCATTTCTCAGGTGAGAGGAGGCGTTCAGTCAATTAGGTCAGCAGTTAATTTACTGACAAATATCTTAGGGTCGCCAGATACAATACAGGACACCCAGTTAAATATGAACTTAAGATAAACGATATGTAATATAGAGGTGTGCCCCAAATACTGCCTGGTACATGTTTATACTAAAAAACTATTTGTTGTTGATGCTCAAATTTAATTGGGCAAATTGTGTTTTATTTTGCTATAGCTGACAACCTTAAGCCTACTATGTGCCACGCAGGGGTCGAGGCTCTAGAAGCACAAAAGTAACTTGTGTGGAGCATCTGTTCTTGTGACAAAAAGCAAAGGTAAAAAGACTCCAGAACCCTTGCTGGGGTTCATAAAAATGCCCCACCACACCAATCTAGCCCCGATGTCCTTAATATAGAGTTGATAGAACTTTATGAATTAGAAAAAAAATTTTAAATCAATATTCTTTACTGATGGTCGGGAACTTCAGTTTTGACAAGTTGAACAAAGGCTCAGTTTTTCACTCTTAATCGCTATTAACTAGAATGAATACTGATCACTTAATTAGCTTTAAGCACTGTGCACTAATTATTCTGTTATTTTGGGGGCTTCCAGTTCAGATGTATCCTATTATGCATACAAATTAAATTGGTTGAGCACTTAGTCTCTGCTTTCCCTATTCCCATTCCAGGTCCATCCAGGAGATGGTCTTTCAAAATACCTTAAATCCTGCATTAATCCCATCTATAAAACTATTCAAACTTCTTTGTTCCTCTCTCCTCATCTCCAATTACTCATCCACTCAGTACCCTGCTTCAGCCACTCTGGCCTGAGGGCCTTTGGACTTGCTTTTCCCTCTTTCTGGAAAGGTCTTTCCCCAGATAGTCAGTTGGTGTACTCCCTCATCTTTATCAGAAGTTTACTCAACTATCCCCTCTCAGTGAAGCCTTTCCTGATCCCCGTATTTTTTTTTTTCAGCCATGCCTGCAGTATGTGAAAATCCCTGGGCCAGCAAATAGAACCCACGTCACAGCAATGACCTGCGTGACTGCAGTGACAACGCCAAATCTTAACCCACTGTGCCAAAGGGGAACTCCAGCACAGGTGATTTTTAAAAGACACATTAAAATATCTGAAATAGGTCATCATAAAAGTGCCCCCCAAAAGTTAAAAAATTGAAGTGTTCATTTAAGGAAAAAGACAACTTACTCAAAGACATGCAATTAACTACAATGCAAAGCAGAATAACTGCTCATTAAGCGACAGACATGAAATGTCTTAAGTGTGGTGAGAAAGAAGAGTTCAAATCTGTCCTAGGGAAAAAAAATGTGGTTTCAATAATCAGAACTAGTTGTCAGAGGGAACCATCCAGAGACTTCTTGGAGATTAAGGAAGCAGGGATGGGCCAGCAGAGTTTCCAGGCAGAAGAGAAAACAAGGGCAAAGGCAGAGACAACAGAGACCAAAGTCCAGGACACTCCTAGGATAGTCCAGGGAATTCTAGGGATACATAATGATTTCACATAGTGTTTCTTCCACATCCAGTTTTTCTCTCCTCTCCCCGACTGTTAAGCATATTGTTTCATAGCCTGTATGTTTTCCAGTTCTGGAAATTAACTCAGATCTTCAATGGCATACAAGCAAGACCTTTCTCTTTCATAAAGGACCCCACACGTAAAGTTGTCATTATCACCACCTGAGTTATACCTTGAGTCCTTTGATATGAGTTTGAAAGTGTTAATTTGTTAATGTAAACTGTCTAACGTGACCGTGACTTTTGTAATAACATTTTTCTTCGCTTTTAAAAAAACAAGGAGCCTCAACAAGCAAGTGTTTCAGGGCTTATGTCACTTCTGAGAGAATCTGTACCCACTGCTACCACAGGAACTACCATCATGTTCCTGAACACCCGCTTTGGACATTCAGACCTCAGTGCCTTTGCCCTACTCATTCTTCAAGATCCAGCTCCCAAGTCTTAAACTCGAAAGTGCCCCTAGACACTGCATAAAATATCGCTTTGTCCATAACTCTTATATCACCCAAATCATGGTGGTATAAATTAGTTCTTAATACATGTTTGTACTAAGTGAGAGTCTAAAGTTTCAGGGGACTTGGAAACGAGTGTTACAGGGAAATAGAAAACGGATTAAAGTATTTAAAAAGTGACAAATGCTACAAAATGTCAAGAAACCTTTATATTAACAAATATTCTAAAGTTTACTAGAAAATGAATGGCTCTAAGCTTTCTTTTCCTGATTATTCCCCTAAATCAGTGGTTCTCAAGTCTGACCCCAGGTCAACAGCAGCAACATCACCTGGAACTTATTAGAAATGCAGATTCTCCAGCCCTGCCCAGACCTACTGAATCAGAAACTGAGGATGAACCCCAGAAATCTATTTTTGCAAGCTCCCCAGGTGATTCTGAGTCACACTGAAGTTTAAAAACACTGATCTAGATCATTGCTTTTCATCTTAGTGTCTATGGAACTATCATCAACTCCAATAACCTCTTTTAATGTGGAGTATAGTTTCCATGTACTCCCTCTTTTTTTTTTTTTTTTGGCTGAACTAGCAACATAAGGAAGTTTCCAGGCCAGGGATGGAACCTGTGCCACAGCTGTAACCAAAGCCACAGCAGTGACACTGGATCCTTAACCAACAGAGCCACAAGGGAACTGCTCCCTCCCTTTTTAAGCAACAGGAGCAATCCATTAAAAGGAAATTAGAGATAGGAATGTTAGTGTTGAGTGGATTGTATTTTCTAGGCAAGAATAAAAACTTGATAGAGTAATGGGAATGAATGGAGAGAGGACCCAGGCTCCTCAAAATATTTCACAAGTGACATCAATAAAGTTTAGCAAGAGGAATAGAGGTTGAGAGTGAGAGTGGAAATAAAGATGACTCAGATTCTTACCTTCTTGCCTTTTTGGATAATGCCATTAGTAAAAATAGGAACTCAATCGGTGAAGGAAGTTTAAGCGGGGGCAGGAAAGATAATTATCTTAATTATCCTGAGTGAAGATACCAGAAATTTTCTGGTGGATGTTGCCAGAAAGCTAGACTGGGGAATAAAGAGGGATTGGCTCTATAGATTCAGGAAGCATTCCTATATGTGGTAACTGTGATAAGCTTTGAGGCTAAATAGTATTGCTGAAGGAGAAAACTTAGACACAGAGACCAAGTTGATTCTGTGGAGGATGCCCGGTGTGCAAGGCAAAGGAGACTGCAGTGAAGGAGGGTGACCAGGATAGTAATGTATCGACAACGTGAGCCAAAGAGAGACAGTCCAGAAAGAGGAGATGGTTAGCAATGTAAAACGGTGCAGAGCAACTGAGAATGCCAAGAAACAAAAAGAAAAAAATTGGTAATGATGAACTAGACAATAGAAACAGACTTCACCAGTTCTATTTCAGGCAGGGCAGTGGGAACAAGAATCACTGCCTCTGGAGGTTGAAGAGAATGAATAATAAGAAAAGTTGAAATACTTTGGGGGGAAAAGGAAAAGAGGCTCGGGGCAATTGTTGAAAAAAAACCCCAGGCACTGAAAGATTTTTGGAGGTACATGGATAAATTTCTATCAAAGAGTAAGACTGAAGACCTAGCAAAGTTTAGAATAACTCAACACCACTGAAGATGGATGACTGAAAACTCAAGTCATCATTCAGCCAAAATTCGCCAGCAGGCATTTCTAACAGACCAGATCTCATAATTGTGACATCTCAGACTTGAAAGGGAATTTAGAAGTTAAGGAATACCCCTTTGGTTCAGTTCAGCAAGGAATTTTTTTTTTAATATGTTTCTTCTTGTAAAATCAACATATTAATAACTTAACTAAGCCAGTGCAGCTGGTGGCACTGAGTCACCCACTGGCCTCTGGGCTGCAGACCAGCTGGACAGGCCCCCGGGCCACTGGCCTGATCGTCCAAAGTCTAAAAGGTAGCAAATTTAAGGTCCCATGTTAGAAGAGTCCCAACTTGACATCACTTTCTGGTAGAATTTGATGTCCTCAGAAGGAGGCCTAAATTTCATAGGATGCCCCTAAGGGTGGGTGATGCTGTTGATCGGGTGAGGCTGTTAATGTGGAGGCCCCTGATAGCACTGAGGAAGAAGAGGACCCTAAACTCGCTCCAGAAGATCAGGATGAGGCCGATGACCATGACCTGTTTCCTGAGAAAGATCAGGAAACTCAGGGACCCCTGCAAGTCTGCAGTCATTCTTCATGTGTCTGGGCCACGTGCTCCTGCCTGGTTCCTTCCTGCCTCTTGGCTGCCCAGCAAGGAATTAAGAACCTTGCTTATGTAAGTGGGATAAGAATATTAAAGTAAGTAAAAGATACATCCTGGCTCCAAGTCTCTCAAAATGAAATAAGTTACAGTAGCAGAATGGCATAGTGGATAAGAAAGCGGCTTCTGGAGTTCCCGCCATGGCACACTGAGTTAAGGATTCAGCATTGACCCAGCAGTGGGATAGGCTGTAGATGCGGCTGGATTCCATCCCTGGCTGGGAACTTTCATATGGTGCGGGGGCACCGAAAAAGAAGAGGAAAGAGAACATCTCCAAATAGGTTTGTTTTCAGTGTTAACCTCCATACGTCACTAAGTAGTACCTATTTCACAGTGTTGTTATCTTTAAATTAGGTCACCTGCATTGATTAACTCTTTTTTTGGTCTTTGATTAACTCTTTATGAAACGAATTGTTAGTTTCACTAGCCTTTAAACCTAAAGAAGGCGATAAAAAAATAAAAAATTAAAAATAAAGAAGGCGCCAAGGAGTAGATGCCAAAGCGCATTTCTTCATGGTCCGGCAGCCAAAAGCTTGACCCCGCCCACACGACCTCAGCAGGGCTGGCGGCAGTATTGCGCACGCGCGCGGGGAGCCCTGAGCCGGAAGATGCGGGCGCGGCCACCAGGCGGCACTGCTTAACCGCGTCTGCTCTTCTCGATTTCCAGAGGTCCTGATTGGGACTGAGGGGGCGGTACGAGCTCCTTGCGCATGTGCGCTCAGGCCTAGGTTGGCCAAGATGGCGCCGGTGGAGCACGTTGTGGCTGATGCCGGGGCTTTTCTGCAGAACGCGGCTCTGCAGGTACGCGGAATTTGGGAGGAGAGGCGCGGGATCTGGGCTGCAGGCCCCTAAAGGGGCGCGGGAGATCGGGCAGCGCGTTGCAGGGGTGCGGGCGAGTGTGACCTGGGCCGGTCTCCCCTCAGGACATCGGGAAGAACATCTACACCATTAGGGACGTGGTTAGCGAGATTCGAGACAAGGCCACGCGCAGGCGGCTTGCGGTCCTACCCTACGAGCTGCGTTTCAAGGAGCCCTTCCCGGAATACGTGCGGCTGGGTGAGTGCCTCTGCCCGGTGTTGATGACGAAGCAGGGTCCCGGGTTGCAGACCGGACCTACCTTGGTGCTGGTTGGAGTCTCTAAATCAGAGTTGAATTAGAAACCGCACTGTCTAGGAGATCGTGGTGGAAGAGGGGTTTTCCGAGTCACGAGTCAGCCAGAACTTGCCAGTTCATTCACTTTCTGGGCCTCGCTTGCCTCATCTGTAAAATGGGATTAATAATAGTACCTACCTCAGAGTTTGCTGGGAGCATTAAATTAAGAGTGTATCACTAGCACAGTATGCAGCGCTCTAGAAGCGTTCAATAAATGTATTTGGGTTAAAAGAGGAAGCCAGATCTCCAGATTTATTCTTGCCCCCCCTTCCCCAGTAGATCAGAATGATGACGGGTTTGGATATGGAGGCTGGTCTCAAGTCAGAAAAAGGGTTGCCTTTTAGGCTTTACATTATTAGCCCTGTAAGAAAACTAAACAACTGTAGCCTGGTTTAGGAGTCAGCAGCGTTTTTTTGTTGTTGTTGTTAGGGAATCAAAGGCAAGGACCCCACCTGGGTGGTTGGAAGTGTTTTTAGGGTTTAAAGCTTGATAATGGAGATGTTGGTACCTAAACTATTTGTACTTCTGTGTATTTTTCTCCAACTTACTGGCTGTATGATCTTTGACAAATTACTTATCTTTCTGAGGAAATACTAATAATACTTCATAAGATTTGGCTGAAGGATAAAATGAAAGCCTTTTAAAACAGTGCCTGGTACACAGTAAGTGCCCAGTAAATTTTAGCTGCTGTTAAGAGGTGCTTTTTTAGGAAATGTGAGTAGCATACTTAATGTTTTTTGTGCTAGTGTAGCAAAAGACATCTTTCTACTGATGTGTCAGAATATTGTGTATGTTTACTGTTGGTCTCAGGAGAATAACAGTAGCAACAGCAGGCTTTTACTATGTGTTAAATAGGAAGCAACCCAATATGCCCAATATTTTTGTTTAATCACAGACTACAACAATTATTGTTTGAATCAGCTTTTCACACCATTTTGAAATCTGGTCATCCATTCTTTTTTTTTTTTTTTTTTGTCTTTTTAGGGTGGCACCTGCGGTATATGGAGGTTCCCAGGCTAGGGGTCGAATTGGAGCTGCACCTGCCAGCCACAGCAAAGAGGGGATCCAAGCCCCATCTGTGACCTAGACCACAGTTCAGGGCAACGCTGGATCCTTGACCCACTGAGTGAGGCCAGGGATCAAGCCCAAGTCCTCATATGAACTAGTCAGATTAGTTTCTGCTGAACCATGATAGGAACATGTAATTATCCATTCTATTAATCTGGATTGTTGGAATCAAAGAATTTTATTTCTGGGAGGGAACAGATCTTCTATTCTAGTGTAATCACCAAAGCCCAGATAAGGAACTCTCATCTGTAGATATTATACTAACTTTTAACTTTGTTCTCTTCCTTCATCTTCATCAAGTTAATGAGGACATCACAACTAGCTAGGATTAATTTTTTTTTAAGTTTTTATTGTGATTCCCCTTTTTTTTTTTTTTTTTGGCCACATTCATTGCATGTGGAAGTTCCCAGGCCAGGGATCAAACCCATGCCACAGCAGCAACCAGAGCCCCTGCAGTGACAACACCAGATCCTAACCCATTGTGCCACAAGGGAACTCCCTGGAGTGAATCGTGATGAGGATACAGATGTCTTGGTTCTGAGCAGAAAAGGATTAGTAAATGGATGGAAATGTTAAGAGGTTTTTCTTGAGACATAAGTTCTTTTCATACTTTCATTATGGTTATCCAGAGTCATATGGCTCTTTGCCTCTAACTGAAGTTTGGAATCTCTTGTTCACAGTAACTGAATTTTCAAAGAAAACTGGAGACTATCCCAGCCTCTCTGCCACAGATATCCAAATATTGGCACTTACCTACCAGCTGGAAGCAGAGTTTGTTGGGGTGTCTCACCTAAAACAAGAACCAGAAAAGGTAAATCAGAAGGATGGCTGGTTTTACCTGTTTTAACTTTGTTATTATGAGAACTGTCAGAGGTACAAAAGTAGAGAGCCACTGTCCCCATCATTCTGCCTCCACAGTTATCAACTCACTCATGATCTGTTTTATCCCTGCCCACCCCCAGCCCTGAAAATTTTGAACTTTGACATCTTGACATCATATGGTTTCACTGATAGATATTTTTTGGTGTGTCTCTAAAGAGAACGTATGTGTCAAGAAAAAACAAACCGCAAAACCAATATTATACCTATGCAAAATTAATAGTAATTCATAAACTTTTAAGAGTTTGTTTGGATCAGGATCCGGGTTAAGTTCATACATTTCACTTAGCAAATGTGTCCCAGTCTTGACCTATAGATTTTTGTAGTGGTTGATTAAATTAAAAATGCAGAAAGAGAGTAAAAATCAACTATATTCTCACTGCTTTATAAAAACAGAATTCTTTCCAGACCATAAACAAGCAAGAAAGAACACTTTAAGAGCTTGACACTTTTTTCAACCCTTGCTACCTTCAAAATTCTGGGTTCCTGTTGTGATTTTAGGGATTTGGCCAGGTTGACGAGACTAAGGGATTTATGTCTGCGCTCCGTTGGCTATTTCCAGACCAGAAGATTTTGGAAGATAATAGTTAGCCTTATAGTAATTAATTTCAAATAATAACACTTACAAAGAATTGCTTGCTCCTCGCTGCCTAAAGTCTTCAAAACCAAGTGGACTCATGTTCCTATTCTGGATAGAACTGCCTTCACTTGTGTTCAACCAGTTTAGAGCCCTCAGTCCAGAAAGTCTAAAAGTGATCCCTAAAATACAGACTCGAGTGTGCCACCAGAATGTTTTGAGGGGATGGGAGTGGAGGGAATAGTGTTACTGAGCTGGGTTTTCATCTTTGCGTCTGTTGATTCAGGATTCTTAAAAACTGCCCTGTCCTACAGTCTTTCTGACAGGAGTTAGGTGTTTTCTATCAGAAGCTTTAAAACAGCTTGTCTTTTGATCCAGAAATTCCATTCTGAGGCATTTATCCTAAGGATGTGACCAAAGATAATTCTGACTTTTCCATATAATGGTGTTCATACGTCTATGGAGAAATGTCTCAAAGTGGTTATTTGTTGGTAGTGGAATTGCTGAACAATTCTTTCTCTATGTTTTTATGTTTTCCACTTTTTTAAAACATCGAATATCTTATATTTCACTAGCCAGGTGGGAATATTATCTTTTCTCTGTTTGTTTTTTCAAAGCGGGGGGTATGTTGTGCCCTGGCATATAAAAATTCTCAAGCCAGGAATCGAGCCCACACCACAGTGGTGACCCAAGGCGCCACAGGGGCAACACCAGATCCCTAACCTGCTAGCAGCCAGCAGGGAACTCCTGTTTTCCCTCTTTCTAATTACTCTTGCATGTTGAATTTTCAACCTATATTTCTTTGCTTAGAGCTGTCACTTCTTTCTTTTCTTTTTAAAGGTTAAAGTGAGTTCATCGATTCAGCACCCAGAAACTCCCCTGCACATTTCTGGTTTCCATCTGCCCTCAAAGGTAACTTCTGAGACCAGCCAGGCTCTTCGTGCTCCTCTCTGCTACATGTCAGATCTCCACAAGTTGTCTGTTTACAGGGAACCGGCTTTACCTAGACAAATACCGTAGTGTCTTCAGTCCTCTCGGACCTAACTTGTACGTCATACGGCATTTCGTCTATAAGCCTCTCCATTTTCAGGTTTTAAAGTTGTTATTTCTTTTAACCTCAGCCTAAACCACCACAAGAAACAGTAGAACATGGAGAGCCAGCCAGGGAGTCTGAGGACCTAGAATTCACTTCCTTTGTGTTCTGGAGAAACCCTTTGCCTGATATTGATCGTGACCTGCAGGAGCTGCTGGTAAGGCCCTGCTTCGTGATCTCCTGAGCACCAGCATCATCTCCCAGCCGCTCCTCTGGGCAGGGGGTGTGATTCTGTGAACATTTTTAGATTGACGAAGGTGAGGATGTTCCAAGTGAGGAGGAGAACGGAGTTGAAGACGGGAAGGACCAAGACAGTGATGACGACGGGGGTGGGTGGATAACCCCCAGCAACATCAAGCAGATCCAGCAGGAGCTGGAGCGGTGCACTGTCCCCAAGGATGTGCGGGTTGGCTGTGTGACCACGGACTTCGCCATGCAGGTGGGCGGAACGGCTTTCTGTCATACATGTCACAGGCAGTGGTCCCTCAGAGGTTTGTGGGTGTGTACAGAACTGTTGTATACACAGCGTCTTTTCCTTGTTCTCGAAACTTTACCTGTGCTCTTTGGTAATTTTTAGTTTTGCTTGGAGGTTAGGGAAATTTATATAACAAATTTTATTTATTGATTGATTGATTTATTGATTTATTGATTTATTGATTTATTTTGCTTTTTAGGGCCACACCTATGACATATGGAAGTTCCTGGGCTAGGGGTCGAATTGGAGCTATGGCTGCCGGCCTGCACCACAGCCACAGCAACGTGGGATTGGGATCCAAGCTGAGTCTGAAACACCACGGCAACACTGAGCGAGGCTAGGGATCTAACCCACATCCTGAGGGGTTCTGGTTTGATTTGTTTTCTCTACCACAATGGGAACACCCTATATAGTAAATTTTTAATGTTTAATATTCATGGTCTGTTGATGCTTTTCATTCAGTGTGCTATCATCTTGTGCTCAGTTCAATACTTAGTGGATGTAGAGGTTTCTAGTCTGGAAAGTGATATATTTGTTAAGGCAAGATAAATGTTTCTGTTAAGAGAACTTGCCCACAGAGACCTTGGTGAAGTGATGCACTGTCCATTGCACTTGAGACGAGAAAAATCTGGGTCCTTGTCCTCGTGTACGGCTACATGTGTTTAGAGGCATCCTAAGTGTAATTCTTCCGTAGCAAAACCCCTTTATGGCTCAAGCCAGGGTTTGTGAAATTATTTCAACAGTGGTTATGCAGATGTTAAAAAAATGTTGGTTTTGCTCTGCATTCAGTTGTGCTTTAACCTGTTGGTTGCAGAATGTCCTGCTCCAGATGGGGCTGCACGTGCTGGCCGTGAATGGCATGCTGATCCGTGAGGCCCGGAGCTACATCTTGCGCTGCCACGGCTGTTTCAAGTACGTAGCCAATAATGGGGGCCCGGTGCCCCTCCTTGCACACTCTCCTCTCTTCCTGAACCTTCTATAAACTTCTTGAAGGAGAGCCTTCCCTTTTGTACAGGTGTTCCCTCCCCCTTGTCACTCCTGCGTGGCCTAGGTCCTGCCCCCACCAGGGCATTGAAACCCCTGGAACAGGAGTTCCTGTTGTGGCTCAGTGGGTTAAGAACCTGACATAGTGTCTGTGAGGATGCGGGTTCAATCCCTGGCCTTGGTCAGGGGGTTAAGGATCCAACCTTGCCATAGGCTGCAGTGTAGGTTGCAGATGCAGCTCAGATCCTTCATTGTTGTGGCTGCAGGGTAGGCCAGCCAGATTAGATTCAATCCCTAGCACCATAACTTGCATATGCCATGGGTACAGCCCTTTAAAAAAGAAAGAAACCCCTGGGATAGAGGTAGCCTGTGACTTCCCACCTCACTAATCCTAGGAGGCTGTTTTTAGTCCTTGTCTTCATGGCAGCATAGGATTAAGGTTGTGGGTTCTGGAGCAAGGAGCTCTCATTTAATGACAAGTGTGGAAATGTTTATGGATGGAATGATGTCTTCGGTTTGCTTTGAAATAAAACAGTGGGAAGAATGAGTGCGAGTAGAAATGAAGCTGGGTGGTGGGTACACCAGGCTTCGTTGTGCTCTTTGGTCTGCTTTACATTTGGAATTTTCTGTGTAGAAGAAAAGTGGGTCAGGATCGAGACTTGCATTCAAATCCAGGTTGTCTCTCCTACTAGCTGTCAGAAGTCAGTCAACTTTCTCTATACTTGAGCTTCTTCTTACCCCAAACTGGCAAGGGTTGTGAGGAACTGGGGAGAGGGTCACATAAGAGTGAGAGTCTGGCACCAGAAAGCTCTCCAGGCAGGTGAACTGGGAGTTTGGTGACCTCCTCTCTGTTTTTCTTCTGCCTCTTGAACTGGTTCTTGCAATGGGGGCTGGTGTTGTGTGGAGAGGCCCCTAGATCCCAGAGCTGGTGGGCGTGGAAGAGATCTTGCTGCAGCCCTGCTGCAGAAGCACGGCACCCTGGCAGCTTGCATTGCGGTGGTTCCAGCCTTTCCATGGATTCGTTCTAGACGTTGCCATCATGTAGGTCATCTGTCTGGTGGAGCCCCTCTTCGAGGAGGCCTGTGTGTGCTGCTTTCTGAAGCAGTCAGGTGTCTCTCGCTGGGTCCGCTGTGCAGTTCCACTGAGGGTAGAGTAGTCTGAATGGAGCCTTGCTCCCCAACAGCCCTAAAAACAACCAGTCGTAGAGTTCCCACTGTGGCATAGTGAGTTAAGAATCCAAGTTCCCAGTGTGGGAGTTCCCAGCGTAGCTCCATCAGGTAAAGAACCTGACTAGTATCCATGAGGATTCGGGTTTGATCCCTGGCCTCGCTTAGATTAAGAATTAAGGGGGTTAACGATCTGGTGTTCTTGTGAGTTGTAGTTTAGGTCTCGGATGCTGCTCAAATCCAGCACAGCCGTGGCTGTGCTGTAGTCCAGCAGCTGCAGCTCTGATTTGACCCCTAGCCTAGGAACTTCCATATGCTGTGGGTGCAGCCCTAAAAAAAAAAAAAAAAAGAATCCAAATGCAGCTTGAGTTGCTGCAAGTTCGGTCCCTGGTCCAGGAACTTCTATATGCTGTGGGTTTGGCCATAAAAAAAAGAAAGTCACTCCTAGCTTGAGCCCAGCTCTGCCACCGTTCTCTGCAGATTTGCCCATGAGCCACTTCTCAAGGCTGCCTCTCATCCCTCAGAATCTTTAGCATGTACGTGTACCAGGCTCCTGAGAGTACAGCTTCTTGCTCCATGAAGTCTCATTTCTCCCGTTGTCCTTTGTTACAAGATCCCCAAGTTCCTCAAACTAACATTCATTCTTAGAAACACTTGGAAATGTTCTCCGTTCTTAAGAGATTAGCCCCAGTGACCAGTTTCTTTCGTAAAGTAATTATTTCCCTGAACTGTTGACAGAGGCTTAGTTCACCCACAGAGACTTCAGGTAAGGGGCTTGACTACTCCAGCAGTTTCTCGCAGCCCTTGTCTCCTGACCCCTGGGAACTGAGAGAGAATTTCTCAAGGACAGACACTAGGGCACCTGCGTGGTCCCTGACCACATCCAGGGTCCACAGCGGGACCTAAGGGGGTAGAGAGGGCCGGGGTCTGGGGCTGTGCCTCAGCGCCCACACTGTTCACACTCAGCAGCTTTGACAGTGTTTCCTGTGTCATTCGTTAATGCTTGGCACCTCCAGAGCCACCTCCAGCTTAAGCCCAGGCTGACACGGGGGACCAGGTATTCAGTAAAGGCTGTAATAATGTCATAACATGCCTCTTGAGAAAGTGTGGTGGTGCTAAGAGCACTGATTCTGGAGCTAGATTCCCTGGGCATACCTGCCCCTTACTAGCTCTGTGACCTTGAGCAAGCTACCTGACCTTGCCTCCATTTCCCCGTCTAAAATGGGGACAGACCAACTGCATAGTACCCGACAAAGTTCAGGAAGAGGTCGTTATGATTACTGTAACAACATTCTGTTCAGTTTCCTCGCTTACTGACTTGAGACTTGTGTCCTTCACCTTCCCCCTCTCCCCCGGGAGCAGTTCGGCAGCGGCCTCGGCCCTGGTCTGCGCTGGGTGGGACGCAGTCCAGCCTGGCCCCAGTCCTCTGTCTCCTCCTCTGAGGCCCGTGCCCCGCCCTGTGCTCCGGTGCAAAGTGTCTCCTTTGTGTCTCCAGAACCACGTCTGACATGAGCCGAGTGTTCTGTTCACACTGTGGAAACAAGACCCTGAAGAAGGTGTCCGTGACCGTCAGCGACGATGGAGCGCTGCACATGCACTTTTCCCGCAACCCCAAGGTGCTGAATCCTCGGGGCCTCCGGGTGAGTAGCGCGCGCCCGCCCCCCCGGCAGCAGGGCCTCCGAGCACCGCCGTCAGGGAGCAGCAGCAGACAGGGTGACATCCAAAGCCCGTGATCCCAACACCAAGACGGATGGGAGGGCACACCACACAGCTGCCACAGAGGGTTCTGAGGGGTTTGCAGTCTGAGGACAAATAACCAGTAACCCTAGGCAGTAACTGACAAGGCCAAATAAGTCACAGAGTCACAAAGAGGGAGATGGTTTGCACAATGGTAGAGGTTGGATTTGTGCGGGAGTTTGAGAATAAGCAGAATTTCCAGAAGCTTCAGAACCAGAAGGGCGAGAGGTGTGCAAATGTTCAGCACAGGAGTTCCCATCGTGGCGCAGCGGAAACAAATCCAACCAGGAACCATGAGTTATGGGTTCGATCCCTGGCCTCGCTCAGTGGGTTAAGGATCGGGAATTGCCATGAGCTGTGATGTAGGTCGCAGATGAGGCTCGGATCTGGCGTGGCTATGGCTGTCGCGTAGGATGGCAGAAACAGCTCCAGTTAGCCTGGGAGCCTCCATATGCCACAGGCGCCGCCCTAAAAAAAAGACAAAAAAAAAAGGAAAAGAAAATGCTCGGCACAGAAGGCAGTCCTGGGCTGGCATCAGGGCGGCCGTGGATTAGTTGTGAGGAATCAGGAGAGAAAGGTTGAGAGACGGCCAAGTCTGACCTGGCGTCAAGCCCTCCAGGTGTGGCAGATGCCATCAATGGCGAGAAGAGCTTCTGATTTTGCTATTTGAAAATAATTGTAGATTTACTGAAAGGTTGCCAAAAACAGTACAAATAATTCTCATTTACATTTCACTTAGATTTCCCAATTTAATCTTTTATTGCATCTTTCCCGTAACCATCTGAGAGCGAATTGTACATGATGCCCTTTGCCGCCCTGTGTTTATTTCACTCAAGGACTCTGTCTCCTTACCCGCGATGTAGCTAACCAGGCAGTTCATGTTACTCCAGTACTACCGTCTAGTCTACAGGCCATGTTCCAACTTTGCCACAAATTTCCTTTACAGCAAGAGAAGGGTGTTTGGGGGTCCAGGATCCAGTCCAGGATCACACATTGCATTTGTCACGTCACTTTTGTCTCTTTTAAACTGAAGTCGTTTCTCAAGCCTGTTCTCTCTGATGACACTCACATTATTGACAAGTACAAGGCAGTCTGTAGTAGTATATCCCTTACCTTGGCTTTGTCTGCTGTTTCCTCGTGGTTAGATCCAGGCCGTGCATTTTTTCGGCAGGGTCACCCAGAAGTGTCGCTGTCTTCCCATTGCATCCTGTCGGGGGTCGGGGAGTAAATGGTGACTGTTAAGTTTACTAGCGATAATAACTTTGATCACTTAAGGTGGATTCTTATATAACCACAATATATTAATTACAACCCCAAGATTATCAAATTTCCTGTTAGGTTATTTGTAATTAATAAGTAACTTAAGATGCTTTGTTACTGTATGAATACTGTTTCTATCAGACTGGTTAAAGTTTATTATATTTATTACTTGGTATTCTGTTGTAAAGAGGAACCTTGCCATCAATTTATTTATAAGTGTGGTCTGTAGCTTGTGATTCATTGCTGTCATTCGTCATTACTTATTTTGATGCTCAAACTGTTCATGGGGCCTCCGACTATTTTTTTTTTTTTTGTCTTTTCTAGGGCTGTACCCATGGCATATGGAGGTTCCCAGGCTAGGAATCTAATCGGAGCTGTAGCTGCCAGCCGACACCACTGCCACAGCAACGCGGGATCTGAGCCACATCTGTGACCTACACCACAGCTCATGGCAACACCGGATCCTTAACCCATTGAGCGAGGCCAGGGATCGAACCCGCAACCTCATGGTTCCTGGTCAGATTTGTTAACCACTGAGCCACAACGGGAACTCTGGGCCTCTGACTGTATTAAAAAATAAATTTATAATTTCACTTTCAACTTAGTACCACATAGTTCATTCTAGCCTTCCTTTTTGTATCCATTACACCCTTATTAACACCGTTTTCCTTAATTATTTATTTGTTCAACCAGAGAATACAATACGTATAGATTGAGAATCGCTAGCCTCTACTGTTGTGAGATGGTACCTGCTTACTAGAGTTCTGTGTCTTTGTGTTACTCTTTCTGTCTTGATCTGAGGGTGTGTAGTCAGAATAGCACATTGAGTTCTCATTTTCGGGGCGGGGCTCAGTTCAAGTGGGAGGCTCAGTGCTCGGAGGGCAGTGATGATCAACTCCGTTGGTGTTGTCGCAGGTGGAACCTGTGTCAAGTTGTCAGGTGAGCTATGTGTTTACAGGATCTGATGTGTATGGATTTGGACCCCATCCTTCTAATGGCCTTTTGTCGTCTTATTTGCAGTACTCACTCCCCACTCCCAAAGGGGGCAAGTATGCCCTCAACCCCCACCTGACCGAGGACCAGCGCTTCCCTCAGCTGCGGCTCTCCCGCAAGGCCAGGCAGAAAACTGACGTGTTTGCCCCTGACTACATAGCTGGGGTATCTCCTTTTGCAGAGAACGACATCTCCAGCCGGTCAGCTGCCCTGCAGGTCCGAGATAGTACCCTGGGAGCCGGGAGGAGACGGTTAAATCCCAATGCTTCCAGGAAGAAGTTTGTGAAGAAAAGGTGAAGGCTAGACTCACCTGGACTGCTGCTGTGGCTGCTGGGGAGTCCCGTGTGTCACCCCCAGCTGTGCCGGACACGGGGAGTGGGCCTGGCGTTGGGTTTGCGGTGGAGCTCGGCCATGCTCTGGCCCCTGTGCGTCCAGAGAGCTGGGCTTCCGGCCCTGGTGAGGGAGTTTGATGAAAACAGAAGACAATGCCTGAAACAAATCTTCAACCTTTAAAGAAGGGAACTTCCAGGTCGTAATATTTTTCTAGTAAATGTGTTTGCAAGCTTCTGTGTGTTTTCTTTTTCTTTTTTTTGCCTCTTAGGTAATATGAGTCAAACACTTGAGGTGTGCACCCAAGGATCAAGCGTTTAGGTTTATATTTTTTGTAAGAAAGTACACTAAGTTTATTATAATAAAACTAAGAGCTAGCATTTTTTTTTTGAAACTTATTTTTGAAACACTTTGATCATCCAGGAACATTAGGCACTGGACCATGTTTCTCTCCATTTATGAGTATTTCTCCTATTCTGTCTTTTCCCTTTCTACACATAGAAGCACACAAGCTGTCTCCTAGGGAGAGGATATTATTTTACATAACCACAGTACAATGATCAAATTCAGGAAATTTAACATGGGTACATTACTCTTATCTAACATATAACTCAAAATTTAACAAATTTCCTCTTATGGCTCAGTGATAACCCAACTAGTATCCACGAGGATGTGGGTTTGATCCCTGGCCCTGCTCAGTGGATCAAATGATGCTGTGTGCTGTGGTGTAGGTTGCAGACCTGGCTCAGATCCTGCCTTGCTGTGGCTGTGGTGTAGGCCAGCAGCTGTGGCTCCAGTTCGACCCCCAGCCTGGGGACTTTCATATCCCACGGGTGAGGCTATGAAAAGGAAAGGCGGGGCGGGGGGGGGATAGATCAAAGATCTTAACTGTTCATGGAGTCCCTGTCATGGCGCAGCGCTTAACAAATCTGACTAGGAACCATGAGGTTGCGGGTTCGGGCCCTGGCCTTGCTCAGTGGGTTAAGGATCCAGCGTTGAATTCTACCAAACATACAAAGAGGAGCTCATACCCATCCTCCTCAAGCTTTTCCAAACAGTTGAAGAAAATGGAACACTCCCAAAGACATTCTATGATGCCAACATCACCTTAATTCCAAAACCAGACAAAGATACCACAAAAAAAGAGAACTATAGGCCAATATCGTTGATGAATATAGATGCAAAAATTCTCAAC
>PVHT020000012.1:989565-1013529 GCA_004024745.2 Catagonus wagneri | reverse complement strand
GGGTTTATGGTCGCACCCGCGGCATGTGGAGGTTCCCAGGCTAGGGGTCTAATCGGAGCTGTGGCCACCGGCCTTCACCGCAGCCACAGCAACGCAGGATCCGAGCCGCGTCTGCAACCTACACCACAGCTCACGGCAACGCTGGATCGTTAACCCACTGAGCAAGGGCAGGGATCGAACCCGCAACCTCATGGTTCCTAGTCGGATTCGTTAACCACTGCGCCACGACGGGAACTCCCAGTGTTTTGTTTTTTAATGATTTTTATTTTTTCCATCATAGCTGGTTTACAGTGTTCTGTCAATTTTCTACTGTACAGCAAGGTGACCCAGTCACACATACATATATATTCTTTTTCTGACATTATCATGCTCCATTATAAGTGACTATAGTTAGTTCCCAGTGCTATACAGCAGGATCTCATTATTTATCCATTCCAGAGGCAAGAGTTTGCATCTATTAACCCTAAACTCCCAGTCCAACAGAAGCTCAGTATTAATCGACACTTCCAAAACCCTCCCCCAAGGAAGCAACATTGCCCTAAATCAAAGCCAAGGAGCATACGCAAAACTCTGGGGCATCTAGAAGAAAATCCCAGAAATTATTATCACTTTTTACCACAGTACATAGTGAAAGGAAGAAATCTAGAGTGGAAATGTTGAACATGTCTAGATTGGTGTGTTTGTGTCATGTATTTGGAGGTAATTTCTTCCTTTCCTTCTTTCTTTTTTAATGGCTGCACCCACAGCATATGGAAGCTACTGGGCCAGGGACTGAATAAGCTGTAGCTGTGGCAATACCATATCCTTTAACCCACTGGCTTAGGGAGTTCACATCATGGCTCAGTGGTTAACAAACGCAATTAGTATCCATGAGGTTGCGGGTTCCATCCCTGGCCTGGCTCTGTGGGTTAAGGATCCGGCGTTGCCCTGAGCTGTGCTACAGGTCACAGACACAGCTCAGATCTGGCGTTGCTGTGGCTGTGGCGTAGGCTGGCAGCTGCAGCTCCAACTGGACCCCCAGCCTGGGAACTTCGACATGCCGTGGGTGCGACCCTAAAAAGCAAAAGAAAAATCTCTTCACAACCAACCCATGCCTGCCATTCCAAGAGAAAGTCTGTTGAACCAGAGCGGTCTACGCCCAACAAAGAATGACCTAATTTACACAGTATGTAACATTCCAGAATTCCAGCAGGACGCACAGGCAGGCAGAGAAGCCGGCATAGCTTTGTGTGGTGTGTAGGGTCGTGGGCGTGGCGGTGAGACAGGAGGGCAGGATGGGGTGGGGTTTACAGCAGAAGCATCATCTCTCTCCTCACACCAGGACCTAATCCCTCCAGGGACACTTGGCTGGTAGCCACGGGAACCACTGAGGACAACAGGTGCCCAGGTCCCCAGACAGACCCAAGCATGGCTCTGAGCTATTGTCCTAAGTCCATCATCTGAAGCTCAGAGAAAAGCAAGGGGGCTTTGGGGACTTCTTGCACAAAAAAGCAGCCTCAAGTGTGGATGCAGTGCCCTAGCAGGTGACTAATGAGGCTGTTTGTGTTTCATCAGGAGGAGGATGGGGGACTCCTGAGGGTTCTCCTGCCCCTACTTTTTATTTCTAGGTAATGAAGACAATCAGCAAAGCTTCCTACAGCTCCATGGTGCCAGGCTGCTCCCTGGGGATCGGGGGGAAGACCTTGAGGACACTGTTTTCAGTTGACACACAATGCCCAATACCAACAGACTCCTGGGACAGAGGCCTGCTCAGAGAGAATGATGGGAATTGTATAATCCCTTTTTTTTCTCCTTCCTCTTTTTGGCCATGGCACAAGGAGTTCCCAGGCCAGGGATCAGATCCGAACCACAGTTGCAACCTAAGCTGCAGCTGCAGCAATGCCAGATCCTAATCCACTGTGCCAGGCCAGGGACCGAATCTGTGTCCCAGCACTCACAAGACACCGCCAATCCCGTTGTGCCACAACAGGAACTCCGGAATTGTACAGTCTTAAACTAATAGCAAATGAAAGCTAGAGGGACCTTTGAGACAATCTAGCCCCAACTCACTTTGACAGCTGAGGAAACCAGGGTTCAGAGAGAAGCATTAGCAGCTGACCTGGAATTAGACTCTAGAATTTTTGACTCTTACTCGGATAATGAGGAGCTAGGAGCTGGCGCCAGAGTCAGAGGGCCTGAGTTCAAATTCTGGACTATACCATTAACTCGTTGCATAGCTGTGAGCAAGCCGATAACCACTTGGTGCCTGTTTAACTGTAAGTTTGGGGCTTTATTCCCCACCTCAGGGTTTGGGAGTTTGCAGAGTCTGCAGAGTTACCAGCAATTATGCACCTAGATATATACCCAAGAGAAGTAAAAAATTTGTCCAAACAAAAACTTGAATACAAGTGTTTGTAGTATAACTGAATCACTTTGTTGCACAGCAATTAATCACATTGTAAATCAACAATATTTCAATAAACTTTAAAAAATGAAAAGAAAAAAAACAAAAAAAAAGTTCATAGTAGCATTACTCATAACAGCCAAAGTGGAAACAACCTAAATGTTCATCAATAGATGAATGAATGGAGTTCCCATCGTGGCAAAGCACAAACGAATCTGACTAGGAACCATCAGGTTGTGGGTTCGATCCCTGGCATCACTGAGTGGGTTAAGGATCTGGCGTTGCTGTGAACTGTAGTGTAGGTTGCAGACGCGGCTTGGACCTGGCATTGCTGTGGCTGTGCAGTAAGCCGGCAGCAACTGATCCAATTATACCCCTAGCCTGGGAACTTTCATGTGCCACACATGTTGCCCCAAAAACAAGATAAATATTAAATAGATAATTTTAAAAAATAGAATGGATAGGGAGTTACCATCGTGGCTCAGTAGTTAACGAATCCAACTAGGAACCATGAGGTTGTGGGTTCAATCCCTAGCCTTGCTCAGTGGGTTGAGGATCCGGTGTTGCCGTGAGCTGTGGTGTAGATTGCAGACGCGGCTCGGATCCCGCATTGCTGTGGCTATGGCGAAGGCCGGCAGCTACAGCTCCTGTTAGACCCCTAGCCTGGGAACCTCCATATGCCACGGGTGCGGCCCTAGGTAAGGTAAAAAGACAGACAGGCAGACAGACAGAAAGACAGAAAGACAGAAAGACAGAAAGAAAGAAAGAAAGAAAGACAGAAAGACAGAAAGACAGAAAGAAAGACAGAAAGACAGAAAGAAAGAAAGACAGAAAGAAAGAAAGACAGAAAGAAAGAAAGAAAGAAAGAAAGAAAGAAAGAAAGAAAGAAAGAAAGAAAGAAAGAAAGAAAGGATAAGCAATGAGGTCCTACTATACAGCACAGCGAACTATATCCAATCTCTTGGGGTAGAACATGATGGAAGATAGTATGAGAAAAAGAATGTATGTATATGTATGACTGGGTCACTTTGCTGCACAGCAGAAATTGGCACAACATTGTAAATCAACTATACTGTTAAAAAAAAAAAAAAAAAAGGACAGGGGAGGCAGCATAGCCAGCATCCTGACTCCTCAGTCTGTGACCACCCCTCTAGCTCCTTAAATTTAATTAAAATGAACACTTCAGTTGCTCAGCTGTATTGGCCCCATTTCTCACGTGGCCGTGGGTAACCTTATTTGAGCAGCCCAGATACAGAAAGTGCTACTGAACAGTGCTGCCCAGATCTTTAAAAAAAAAAAAAAAATCCTTTTAGGGCGCTCCCTTTGCAGCTCAGTGGTTAATGAACCTGACTAGGAACCATGACGCTGTGGGTTCAATCCCTGGCCTCGCTCAGTGGGTTAAGGACCCAGCGTTGCTGCGAGCTATGGTGTAGGTCGCAGATGCAGTTTGGATCCCACGTTGCTGTGGCTGTGGTGTAGGCCGGCAGCTGTAGCTCTGATTCAACCCCTAGCCTGGGAACTTCCATACGCCTGTAGGTGTGGCCCAAAAAAAAAAAAAAAAGAAAGAAAAAATTCTTCTAAAGTCAGTTTCACACCACTTTAAAAAGAGCCCCCCCCCAAACAAAAATAAAATACATAAATAAAAAGAGCTCGGCTGATATCCTCATGTCCCTCTAAAAGCTCTGAGCAGCAAATCCTCCATCAAACTTTTACATCCTTTAAAGTACAGTTTTAAAACACATTAATAATAGTCATCTCCTGTCACTATTTTTTTCATTCCAAGAGGAAATGCTTTTTTTTTTTTTTTTGGCCACACCCACGGCATGTTCCTGAGCTAGGGATCAAATCTCTACCATAGCAGTGACCAAAGCCACCGCAGTGACAACTCCTGATCCTTAACCCACTAAACCAACAGGGAACACCCCAGAAGAAATACCTTAAAAATTGTGTTTAATGGTTCTGGTGGTTATGTTCTGATAATGTGCTCTGTTTCTATCAATTTTAGACAGTGTCAATATCTTTGGTAACATGAAAAAGTTAAAAATTTTAGTTTATTTACAGGCAAGCCTAGGACTCAAGTGAGAAAGAAGGAGCCACTTGCCTCAGGCACAAAATTTAAGGTGGGAGAAAACTGAGTAATATATTTTAATGCACTATTTTTTTTTAAATCAAAACTAATGAAGAAAAAAGTCCAGGATTAAAAAAAAGTGTTAATATATTGAATTGTTAAAAATAAGACAATAGGTCCTAAATGGAGTTGCTTATGCTAAGCCCCATATCAGAAAAACAACACAATTACAGTTTTGGCTCTCCGAGAAATGGAAATTTTAACTAGTCAATCAAGAATTTCTTATTAGCACTAGTTAGGTCATCTGTGGATAGAGCTCTGCCATCTCAAGCAAAGTAACCTTGCAATAATCCATTTACTTTTTACACAGTATAACTTCCTTGTTTCTTCCCCTTTTTGAGAAGGACACACCTGATTTTATATTGTATTTATTCCTTTAGCTCTAACCTTTGACCTCTGTTACTTGTGCTTAGTCATGCTGGCTCTGCATCTTGGAAAAATAGCATTGCCTGAAACAAACAGGACAGCCCATTCTCAAGACTCTCATCTTTAAAGGTATAATACTTGCCCGTTCATATAGACATAAAAAGTTGCAGAACAGAGAAAAACAGTAATAGTCTTGTTGGAGGTTTCGTTTTTGTTTTGTCCTTTTAGGGCCACACCCTGGAGGTTCCCAGGCTAGGGGTCTAATCAGAGCTGCTGCTTCTGGCCTACACCAGAGGCACAGCAATGCCAGATTTGAGCCCTGTCTGGACCTGCACCACAGGTCACGGCAACGCTGGACCCTTAACCCACTGAGCGAGGCCAGGGGTCGAACCCGCAACCTCATGGTTCCTAGTCGGATTTGTTTCCGCTGCGCCATGACAGGAACTCCTTGTTGGAGGTTTATTGGAACACTGTAACCAGATCTACACAGAAAGCTTCAAGAACAAAGGGTTCTGGCACCAAGAAGTTTGCAACATCCAGCCACACCCCTTCCCTCTTTAGTATAAAAGCCGCTTGAATTCTAACTTTGCTAAGGATGGCTCTTTGAGACACTGGTCCACCATTTTCTGGGCCTGTTGGCATTCTGAGTAAAGTTACTATTCCTTGTCTCAGTAACTTGTTTATGTCATGTGGCAAGCAGTATGTATGAGCTTTGACTTGCATGCTGCCTGATTCATGAATCATTGAATAAAGACAGTAAGAGCTTTAAATTTTACTCAGTTGAATTTTGTTTTTTAAGTTTTTGTGGTAATGATGGGATCTGAAGGACACTTTTGATGGCTTCAGGGACAACAATAAACACAGGTGTCGATATCCACAAACCCTTTGAGTTCTCTGTCTCACTGTTTCTGAGGGCCATGGGGAAGTTCCTCTCAGATCTGAGCTATCTGCACTGAGCTCCTTATCTAAATGGCTTTCCAGACCATAGTGCATGATTCAGTCTAGACTGACAGGAGGTTTCAACAAAGCACTAGTCCTTAACCCTTGGTTACTCTGTGGTCCTAGGACAGAGTTTATTGGGTCAGTCTGAGCTGACACCTGGAACCCGAGTCCCCAACTCTCAGTCCACAGTCCCCATTTGTTGGCTTCTGCTGGTTCAGTCAGTAGTTTTATTTGGGAACTATTGGAAGTGAGTACCTGAAGCCTTCTCTTGGCCAGTCACAGTACCATCTTCTTGGTTACTGCTGGTGTCCACGGTTCTGTTTCCTTGGTTACTGTTTGTTTCTGTTAATGTGCATGTGGAGGTAAAGGAATAATAGATCTATTGTTAATGGGAATCTTGAAGCCAAAGCCACAGAACTGATGAGCACAGGTGGGGCACTTAAAAGCAGGTAGAGAGCTCACCACCAAAATGCATGACTCCATGTTGGGGTAAGTTGGTTATGGAATGGGTTAGGACAACACTAGGTACCCTGCAAATCTCAAGAAAATTTCCATGCAATAAGGTACACTGTAAAACACCAGAAAATTCCCAGCCCTGTGGCACATCACTCTGAGGGTTGTTTCGTAGTTCTTTAATCACCGTGTTTTTGTTTGGTTTTTCTTTTTTGGCCATACCTGTGGCATACAGGAGTCCCCAGGCCAGGGACTGAATCCGATCTGGAGCCGCAACCTGCAGCAATGCTGCATCCTTAACCCACTGCACATCCTTAACCCACTGTGCCAGGCCAGGAATCAAACCAGCAACTCCACAAAGACAAGCCAGATCATTAACCCACTGTGCCACAGCAGGAACACCCATTTTAGGTATTAATTTGGCTCCAAGAACCCTAAGGCTTATCTAAATAAATGAGATCTTCAAGTTTCAAAGAATCGAGCATGCACCATGTGGCACAACTGCTTTTATATGTCTAAGAACTGCGGTCCAGAAGTTATAGATATCCACAAAAATGGCAAAATCTTACTAAAACAATCCAGACATGCAGTGGCCATTATGGGAACATTCTGATTACACAATATTATTCACTTAAGAAAGGCACTGGAAAGAAGAGGATACTTATTTTAAGTGGTATGCAGACGCCTCCAAAAGGCTTGAAGATTCAAAATACCTTCACTGAAAGAGTCATTGCAGAAGGCTAATGAAAAAAAAATTTTTTTTGTCTTTTTGCCTTTATGTAGAGCCGCACCCGCGGCATATGGAGGTTCCCAGGCTAGGGGTCTAACAGGAGCTGTAGCTTCCGGCCTTCGCCACAGCCACAGCAATGCGGGATCCAAGACGCATCTGCAACCTACACCACAGCTCACGGCAACGCCGGATCCTTAACCCACTGAGCAAGGCCAGGGATTGAACCCGCAACCTCACGGTTCTTAGCTGGATTCGTTAACCACTGAACCACGAAGGGAACTCCAAGGCTAATGAAAAATTAAAGATACAAAACGTACGTAAAACAAAAGACTGCAAGACTGAGGTGGCTCCTACTACTCCCCTCTCTCCTCCTTTACCCGAGTGCTCACAGTCTCGTGATCCTCTATCTCATCGCCTTTCTACTCTGAGGAGACTAAAAACTATAACAAAAGTCCACCAAGTTAGCGACTATACAGCTGCAACCAGTTCCAAGACCGGAAACTGAACATCCCTGGAACTCCCTCATCGCACCCTCTGGAGGGCCGTCAACAGAACGCTGGCTCAGAAGTTGGTGTATCAATTGTAATCGGTCAGGACGCTGGAAAAAAAGATTGTCTTCAAAGGTTTTTGTCAAATCCTTCCACACCAACTTGAATGCCTCCCTATCCGCCATTGAAGGGGGGCCCCGTGGGGGCACCTCCCGTGTGGATGGGACGCCAAGGGATTCTCTGGTAAACACCGCCAACGATTCCCTTAATCAGCCGAGGGGAAACTAAAATGAAAATTATCAAAACACTGCCAAGTTCTGGCAGCTACCTGGGCTATGTTCCCTCCCGAATTTAGTCTCGTTTGCCCTAGATCCTGGAGATGGGATCGATCCCAGGGAAAACTGACAGCAGTTGGCAAAAGATGAGAATTGTTACAAGACCCAGCTCTCCTGGATCTCTGTAGTGCCCGGTCAAGAGAGGAAGATGGAAGCTCACGCTGTCCCTTCCTTCCTGAATTCAGACTCTCATGAATGTGGCTTTGAGTGTAATACTTTTATTCTAGCTACGCTGACTAAAAGTCAAATACGCTGTTATCTCTGTTACAGAATTTGTCTGCAAGAAAAACAATTTAACATGATATGTTAGCTGTTTAATGTCTCATGACATTATCTTGAGTAATGTCAACATAATGTTTAAGAACAAGTAAATTAAGAAGATAAAAATTTATAAATGAACTTTTCAATGATAGGTATGCTTTATTGTAGGTCTACTTAATAATAGATTCCAAAATTTTTTTGATACTTGAAACCTCAAGCTAAGTTAACTGATAGATATTCATTAAATTTCTAGGTCATTTCCAAACAAGATAAAATACTAAAACATTAATGACTGTTGTATCCACTTTTGGTTTTCTTTCACAGAAAAACTAAAGATATTTGGGTTTATGAGTAAACATTTTGTGTGGCACACTGAAATTTTTACTATGAGGAAGAATATACTTCTGGAAATTATAAAATGTATTTATAAAATGTATTTATAAATTTGTCAATCCACAGAATGTTAGTGTAACAGATGCTTACTGTAACAGGTGCTTACTCCTTAGTTTCACTAGGAATAAAGGATTCCAAGGGTTAAAAATTCCAATCAATATATGGAATTAACTCCAATTAGACTCCTAGCCTGGGAACCTCCACATGCCACAAGTACGACCCTAAAACAACAAAAGACAAAAACATTCTCTGACATAAATCACAGCAATGTTTTCTCAGGTCAGTCTCCCAAGGCAATAGAAATAAAAGCAAAAATAAACAAATGGGACCTAATCAGATTTATATGCTTTTGCACAGAAAAGGAAACCATAAAATGAAAAGACAGCCTATGGAATGGGAGAAAATATTTGCAACTGATGTGACCTACAGATACTTAATTTCCAAAATATATAAACAGCTCAAAACAAAAAATCGGAGTTCCCATCATGGCTCAGTGGTTAACAAATCCGACTAGGAACCATGAGGTTGTGGGTTCAATCACTGGCCTTGCTCATTGGGTTAAGGATCCAGCGTTGCTCTCAGCTGTGGCAAAGGCTGGCAGCTACAGCTCCTGTTAGACCCCTAGCCTGGGAACCTCCATATGCTGCAGGTGTGGCCCTAGATAAGGCAAAAAGACAATAAATAAATAAATAAATAAATAAATAAATAAATAAATAAATAAATATTAAAAAATAAAAAAACAACCCAATCAAAAATGGACAGAAGACCTAAGCAGATATTTCTCCAAAGACATAGAATAGCCAAGAGGCACGTGAATAAAATGCTCAACATCACTAATTATTAGAGAAATGCAAGTAGAAACTACAATGAGGTATCATCACATACCAGTCGGAATGGCCATCATCAAAAAGTCTACCAACAATAAAAGGCTGGAGAGGGTATGGAGAAAAGGGAACTCTCCTATACTTTTGAAGGATTTCTAAATTTATGTAACCACTATAGAAAAAAGAATGGTGGTTCTGTAAAAAACTAAAAAGAGTTACAATATGATCCAGCAATCCCACTCCCAGGCATATATCCAGAAAAGATGAAAACTCTTATCCAAAAAGAAACACATACCCCAATGTTCACAGCAGCACTATTTATAATAGTCAACACATGTAGGCAATCTAAATGTCCATTGACAAATGGGTATATAAACACATACACACACACACACAGGAATATGATTCAGTCATTAAAAAGGATAAACTAATACCATATGCAGCAACATGGATGGACCCAAGTGAAGTAGGTCAAACAGAGAAGACAAATGCCATGTGATGTCACTTATATTTGGTATCTAAGAAAATGATACAAACGAACTTATTTACAAAACAGAAACAGACTCACAGAGAAAACAAACTTATGGGGAAGTTGAGACTCAGCTACATGAGATCACTGGTTAAGCCAGTTGACTTTAAAAAGTGACTCTTTGGCCACAGCATTCAGACAAACAAAAGAAATAAACAGTATCCAAATTGGAAGAGAAGAGCTAGTTGTCACGCTATGCAGATGACATGATACCATATATGGCAAACCCTAAGGACTCCACACAAAAACTACTCGAACTGATCAATGAATTGAGCAAAGGAGCAGGATACAAGATTAACATTCAGAAATTGGCTGCATTTCTGTATACTAACAATGAAATATTACAAAAGGAATTAAAAAATGCAATACCTTTTAAAATCACACCCCTAACAATACCTAGGAATAAACCTGACCAAGGAGGTGAAAGGCATACGCTGAGAACTATAAAACATTAGTCAAGGAAATTAAAGAGGATTCAAAGAAATGGAAAGATACTCCATGCTCCTGGATTGGAAGAATTAATATTGTTAAAATGGCCATACTACCCAAAGCAATCTACAGATTCAATGCAATTCCCCCTATCAAATTACTCGTGACATTTTTCACAGAACTAGAACTAAAAATCCAAAAATTTATATGGAACCATAAAAGACCCAGTATTGCCAAAGCAATCCCGAGGAACAAAAACCAAGCAGGAGGCATTACTCCCCCAGACTTCAGGCAATATTACAAAGCTTCGATAATCAAGACAATGTGGTACTGGTACCAAAACAGACATACAGATCAATGGAACAGGATAGAGAACCCAGACGTAAACCCAGACACTTATGGTTAATTAATCTTTGACAAAGGAGGCAAGACTATAAAATGGGAAAAAGACAATCTCTTCAGCAAGTGTTCCTGGCAAAACTGAGCAGCTGCATGGTTTTTGTTTGTTTTGTTTTTTAGGGCTGCACCTGTGGCATATGGAGGTTTCCAGGCTAGGGGTCTAATCGGAGCTACAGCTGCCAGCCTATGCCACAGCCACACGAAGGCAGGATCCAAGCCACATCTGTGACGTGTACCACACAGCTCACCGCAACACCAGATCCTTAACCCACTGAGTGAAGCCAAGGATTGAACCTGCAACCTCATGGTTCCTAGTCAGATTTATTTCCACTGTACCATGACAGGAACTCTGGCAGTTGCATGTAAATCAATGTAACTGGGACACACCCTCACACCATGCACAAAAATAAATTCAAAGTGGCTTATAGAATTAAACATAAGACAATACACCATCAAACTCCCAGAAAAGAACATAAGCAAAACATTCTCTG
The DNA here is from genome assembly GCA_004024745.2 of Catagonus wagneri. NCBI lineage: Eukaryota > Metazoa > Chordata > Mammalia > Artiodactyla > Tayassuidae > Catagonus > Catagonus wagneri. The sequence goes on along the minus strand of PVHT020000012.1, from coordinate 1,002,378 downwards.
ACATCAACCATATGGATCTTTTCTTAGGTCAGTCTCCCAAGGCAATAGAAATAAAAACAATACTAAACCAATGGGCCCTAATCAAACTCACAAGCTTTTTCACAGCAAAGGAAACCACAAAACAAAACAAAACAAAAACACAACTTACAGAATGGGAGAAAATAGTTTCAAATGATGCAACTGACAGGATTGAAACTCTAAAATATACAAACGACTCATACAACTCAACAACAAAAAAACCCAACAACCCAACTGAAACAATGAGCAAAAGACCTAAATAAACATTTCTTCAAAGAAGACATACGGATGGGAGTTCCCTTCACAGCTTAGCGGTTAACGAACCTGACTAGGATCCATGAGGATGCAGGTTCAATTTCTGGCCTCACTCAGTGGACTAAGGATCTGGCATTGCCGTGAGCTGTGGTGTAGGTCACAGGCATGCACAGCTCAGATCCAGCGTTGCTGTGGCTATGGCTGTGGTGTAGGCCAGCAGCTACAGCTCCGATTAGACCCCTAGCCTGGGAACTTCCATATGCCACAGGTGTGGCCCTAAAAAAAAAAAAGAGAGAATCAGTTTTAACTGACTCTTCCTTTTGCTTTAGGCTCAGTATGGCCTGGCACTGTTACCAAACCCATCTTTACTTTTTGTTTGGCCATGCCCACAGCACAAGGAAGTTCCCAGGCCAGGAATCACATCCGTGCCACAGCAGTGACAATGCCAGATCCTTAAACTACGGTGCTGAAACTGACAGCACTAATAACCTGAACCCACCCAGAACCCAGATTAGGACTTGAACCCATGTGCTGGGACTCAGACCCACCCTAAATCCAGATTGGGACTTGAACCCATGTGCCAGGACTCGAACCCAGCCAAAACCCAAATTGGGACTTCAACTCATGGTTTTAAATTAGAATCACTCACCTGGTGTCTGGATTCACTGAGATTCGGGTTCTTCATGCCTCCGCACAGAAGGAATTCAGCGAGAGACAAAGCGATAGGCAAGAAACAGATTTAAGATAGGACGCTCGCAAGAGATGGAAGTGGGCAGGCAAAGAGGCTCTGCCAAGGACCAGGTGGACTAGTTTTATCATCCAAGGGGAGTGGGGGTGGGAAAAGCCCGCCTCTTCCTTTCTGGGAGTAGAAGCTCCTCCTCGGTATCCGGTATTCAAATGAGGGGAGAGGTGGTCCTTATATTCCTGCTCTTGGAATTTAAGGAATGTAGGCCTAACCCCATCCCCCAAAGACCTGAGGTAAATCTCATGCCTCTACTAGTCAGGCAAGCCTGCCTTGTACTGATGGCTTTCTTTTTTCTTTTTTGTCTTTTTAGGGCCCCACTTGTGGCATATGGAGGTTCCCAGGCTAGGGGTCGAATCGGATCTACAGCTGCCGGCCTTTGCTACAGCCGCAGTGACGCCAGATCAGAACCGTGTCTGTGACCTACACCACAGCTCACCGCAACGCCAGATCTTAACTCACCGCAACGCCGGATCTTAACCCACTGAGCGAGGCCAGGGATTGAACCCGCAACCTCATGGTTCCTAGACGGATTCGTTTCCGCTGCGCCACGATGGGAACTCCCTGATGGCTTTCATGAGCAATCATTAACGTACAGTGGATCTCCCCAAGTCCCCTAGGTTTCGCTCTCTATCTACGCTCCTTTGCTGGGACTTCTACAACACCTGTGCCTACTCCATCCCTGTCATTTCTCCTTCCAGATGTTTCTCTGGGTGTGTTCAGCCTTTTTGGCCACATCCTTGTTATTGAAAACTGAATAAGCCAATTGGAGCAAACTGTTCATTGGAGTCCGAAGACCAGCAGTTGCTTTCTGAAGTTTGCAACTGGTGTCTGGGGCAGACTGGGCTATGGAATGCACAGCCAAAAGGGCCTGGCCCTGAGGGGAGGAGGGATCCATGTTTGTACACTTTCTACAAGCCTCTACTCGTCTCCCTTGGAAGACTGCAGGATTTTCATCCTGTCCCTGTTGGACCTCTTTCACCTTTTCATAATTTACAGCATTTACTGTAAGTTTTCTCATAGCTTCTATTAACCAGTTAACCATAAGAAAACGACTATCACTATCAATAGAATTCACCTGATAGTTCCAGCGGGGCTCTGCCTCAGGAACAGCATCATTGCCCACCTGGTGTACTGCGTGGCTCTGTCGGGCAGGGCCCGGGCTGCCAGTTGGTTTACATGGGCTCTGACCACTGTTATTATACACTGCTTTTCCTCAGGGTTGCAGCGGTAGGAGAGTAAGATCTGTAAATCCCCCAGGTGAGATCAAAAGATCTCACTAGTCAGAGAAACCATGAGGTAGCGGGTTCAGTCCCTGGCCTTGCTCAGTGGGTTAAGGATCCAGCGTTGCCGTGAGCTGTGGTGTAGGTCGCAGATGTGGTTCAGATCCCGCGTTGCTGTGGCTGTGATGTAGGCTGGCACCTACAGCTCTGATTTGACCCCTAGCTTGGGAACCTCCATATGCCGCGGGTGCGGCCCTAAAAAACAAACAAACAAAAAATCTCAGTAGTTGGGTTTGTAAAGAGTTCAGGATCCTCAGACAAACTTCATAACTTGTCCTTTGCCCTACTCAAATCAGATATTGAGATAGGTACACGGACTCTAATTGTTCCCTGATTTCCATCAGGAACTTCTCTCAGAGGCAAAACCACAGGGACATTTCATTGGCAATTTAACCCACTGCGAGCGTTAGCTGGGCTAAGGATGGGCCACTTGGGTAACTCAGAGTACAGAAAAGAGGTTCCTGAACATGGAGGGGGGCACCTCTTTTCATCCCCAGCTCTGTCAATAACCTCAGTTGGAGGAGGGGCTCCCACCTGGGGGGAGGGTTGGTTGGGGTTGACGCAGCCAGACCCATTTCAGACCCAACCCTGAGGTGACTTCTCTAACTCCCCTTTTATCCAAATTCCACCGGTGTCAAAATCCACTACGCAATTTGTTCAAGATTTGCACTTACTATTTTAGATGTTATCCCTTCCAAGGTGGTCCCCCAACCACGTATTAGCGCCCAGAGAAGTTGCCGACAGAAGCTGTTCCTGACAGTGTCCATGATGGGTGGGGAGTTGGTCTGGCTGCAGGCTGGGAATAAAGCGTTAGTACCTGCAAAGGTTGGGGCAATAAGAAGTACACTTTGGTGGTCACACAGGTCCTCTGGGGTTAACAGGAGAAAGAAAGGAAAAGAGCGGGGAAGAACAGGGAAGAACCTCAGAATCAAGGAAAAGAGTGTAGAGATTAGGAGTTCTGTCCTGGAGCTGCTGTTCTCTTAACATTTTATTGCCTTATTGCTGTCCCTTTGTGGTCCGCCAGCTGAAACTGATAGCACTAATGGCCCGAACCCAGATTGGGACTTGAAACTGTTAGGTTTGCCACAGGAGGAACGCGCAAGCCCTAGTTGGTAAAGCAAGAGAGATTTATTAAGGCATCAGAGAGGGGTGGGCTGAGCTGAAGGTGGCACCAGCCCTGACTGTGAGGAGAGGCTAGGCTTATAAAGGATCTATGCCGGGAATCTGCAGCTGGAGTTCATGGTGGGAACTCGCGGCAGGAACAACGAAGGAGGAGGGGAAGGTCAAGGGAGGGCTAGGGGGTCAATTCCCATGACAGAGGGCAGTTAATCCTTGTAAGAGGTTAATCTATGCAAGCAGGTGTTTTCCACAGGCCATTGTTTCTTGCTGCCCAACTTGAGCCTCCACATTTCGGGAGGGGTTGTCCACAGCAGGTCTCCAAGGGGAACAGCCACCTTTGGAGGGTGGAGGGGGTCTGTCTCCACCCTCTTGGGAACCTATCAGAACCCACGTGCCAGGACTCGAACCCAGCCAAAACCCAGATTGGGACTTGAACCCATGGTTTTAAGTTAGAATCACTCACCCGGTGTCTGGTCTCACTGAGATTCAGGTTCTTCATGCCACCGTGCAGAAGGAATTCAACGAGAGACAAGAAATAGATTTATTAAGATAGGACGCTAGTGAGAGATGCCAGCAGGCAGGCAAGGAGGCTCTGCCTAAGGATCAGATGGGCTAGTTTTATCATCCAAGGGGAGTGGGGTGGGAAAAGCCCACCTCTTCCTTTCTGGGGCTAGTAGCTCCTCCTTGGTATTCGGTATTCAAATCAGGGGAAAGGTGGTCCTTAAATTCCTGTTCTAGGTCTGAATCCGAAAGCAGGCCTCACCCCATCCCCACCCCTCACCTCCAAAGACCTGAGGTAAATCTTGTGCCTCCACTAGTCAAGTAAGCCTGCTTTGTACTGATGGCTTTCTTGAGCAATTATTAACTTACAGTGATCTCCCAAAGTCCCCGAGGTTTTTCCCTGTCTATCTGTGATCCTTTATTGGGACTTCTACAGCTACCTGCACCTACTCCATCCCTATCAGTACCAGGAACTCCTTTTTTTTTTTTTTGGTCTTTTTAGGGCCGCACCTGCCTGTAGGCTGTGTCTTCAACCTGCACCACAGCTCAGGGCAACGCTGGAGTGAAGCCAGGGATCGAACTTGAGTCCTCATGAATACTAGTCAGATTTGACGGGAACTCCACATTTTAGTGGGTTCTTTTTTTCTTTTTAATCACATCTTTTCTTTCTCTTTTTTTTTTTGCTTTTTTTTAGGGCCACACCCGTGGCATATGGAGGATCCCACGCTAGGGGTCAAATCGGAGCTACAGCTGCCAGCCTACAGCAAAGCCACAGCAACGCCAGATCCAAGCCACGTCTGTGACCCACACCACAGCTTGCAGCAACACCGGATTGTTAACCCACTGAGCAAGGCCAGGGATCGAACCTGCAACCTCATGGTTCCTAGTCGGATTCGTTTCCCCTACACCACCACGGGAACTCCCACATTTTAGTGTTTTAGTCTGCCATGACTTTTTTCTGCAAATTGACTTTTAACAGAGCACTAAAGAGTTCTTTATCTTGATTACTGAGTTTTCTCATTCTCTTAAATCTTGCCTCTCCCTCACCCCAAGTATCTCACCCTAAACTGTGCTGGCCACCTCAATTCCCTCTGAATTTTCTTACTCACCCTTCGTAATGTTTCTGAAGTTTACGCTTTAAGATTCGATTTTTTTCTTCTGCTTTTTGACACTGACTTCTCTCTGTTCTATAGGACAAAGACTTTAGCTTTGACTTTGTAGAAATTAAAAACTTTTGCTCTAGTCTGTCCAATTGCTCTAATTAGGGTTTTGGGTAAAGCTACTACACTTTTATCTGTCCTGACCAGTCTTTAAATGCTTTTCATTACTGCCATCTCCTCCACTAGACTCCGACTAGCTCCTGGGGGAGCGGGGAGGACCAAACTAATTAGTTCCCCCACTAAGAGGAGAAGGAGTACATTCTAGGGGATCTCACCCCCCCATCCCCCCACCCCCGCCATCGCAAGTGCAGAGTCTGAACCTTGCAAAAGCTGAAACAAACTCATTTCCTCAGGAGCAAGTCTCGCTGGTCGCCTTAGCACTCAAAACCTAAGTCTAGTCACAGTGACTCAGCGAGAATCTGAGCTAAAGGATGGCAGTCCTCCGCGTCCCTCCTTTTGGAGAGGCACAAATAACGCGCCCGGCGGAACCCTGACCCCATCGGTCACTTTCTCATTATGGACCCAGGTCCAGAAGGGCGTGCCTCCCAATTTCACCTCGCCCCAAGAGGCCCCTCTCACTCCCTGCCCGCTGGGCACCTTTCTCTCACACGGGTCCCTAAATCTGCCAGCTGCTGAGGTGAGCCCCTCCCTGCACCCGAGGGCCCAAGCGGCGGCTCCGCCTTTGCTGGTTCCCCAGTTTGTGGGCCGGGCCAGATCGGGTATAAAGTAGCCGGGCGCTCCGCAGGCAGCACGAATGACACCTTCGAGGTCACAGCAGGAGGACCAACGCAACACGCCTGCCCAGCCTGAGTCGCCCGGCAATCAGCAGCCCAGCCAATCCGCAGGAGCTATGGCAGGTGAGTGGCCTCCCCAGAGCCCTGCAGGGCTTAGCCTGCGCTTTCTTCTTCCTTGACTCAGAACTAGAGGAGTGACGGCATTAGGTCCCAGAATGAGCCCTGACCAAACACCAGGAGAGGGGGAGCGCCTGTTTCTACACTCACCGCACAAAGTACAGTGGGTGTTTAAGAAAGACTTGACTTTGGAAGCAAAACAGTTTCGCCAAAACCAGTAAGAATCTGGCCGTCCGAGGCCAAATTGGCCCACTGGCACAAGCTATTTGGCCTTAATAGTATTTAAAACATTTTGGAGTAAGTTACTAACATTTAAACATAAAAATCTGGATTCCTAACATCAGGAGGAAAACTAGCTGGGGAAGCTGCTCCCTTTAGTTTGGCAGATGCCAGACCCAGCTCCCAGCTCCCAAGCCAGGAGCAATTTTCCTCTGTGACCCTTGGAGTGGGCAAACACAATCTGGTATTGGCATTGAGTGCATGTTGACTGACAGAGACTCCCTTCTCCACTGTCAGCCTGAGGGGAACTTGGAGGGTTAGTCTGATGCATGGACAGACTCTCACACATCCTGGACCAGCTGCAACACCAGGACCAGCTACAGAGCCTGGCCCTGAGATCGGACAGTGCTAAAATCTAGACATCAATGTCCTCGACTAGGGCAGAATTCTACCTTTCTGTAATTTCCTTCCTTCTGAACCTAGTTCTACTTTCTGAAAACATACACACGCACACACACATCTCATCTTGCTAAAAGTAAGTGATGCAGAAGGGGAGGTGTTCAAACTAGTTGAACTGAGAAAATGGCTGAGCTGGGAGCCCACCCTGAGTTTCTAGGGGGTGGGGCTAGAGCAAAAGCATCCAAGAGGGGCCCGCGAGTGGCTGACAAGGCTTTCTACATGCAAGTTATCGGCTGTTTCCCTCTAGCTGATTCATTCTTCTGCTGTCTGGAGGGCACCAGCACCCCATCCTGAAATACTACAGCAAGAACTATTTCGCAATTTTCCAATCGTAAGAATGTTCTGTAATTATGTGTAACTTAGACAAAAGTGGGGGGGAGCTAGTCAGGGAAAATGGGAAGATTTAGATATTGTGTAATTAGTATTAGCCTCCTCAGCTAAGCAAATCTTGAGGCGAACTAATGCTCCAGAGCATTTGTTTGCAACTAACAGGTGCATTCAACTGGCACGCACATTCCTTGAAGAATCCAGTGAGCCCAGAGGGCACAAGCAGAATGCCCAAAACTATCTGAGGGTCTGCCCTTATTATATTTACAAGAGGTTTTCCTTGATTGCTTATTCTTCCTGCCATAACCATCAAGTGGGTAAGATGATGTCTGCTACTGCTAAGGATACCCAGACATGCTTTATATTAACATTATGTACCACAATCCTTTTTCTTCTTTCTTCAGGACCGCACCTGCAGCATAGGGATGTTCCCAGGCTAGTGGTCAAACTGGAACTGCAGCTGCCAGCCGATCCCACAGCCACAGAAACAGCAATGCCAGATCTGAGCTGTGTCTGTGATCTATACTGCAGCTTACATCAACATTGGATCCTTAACCCACTGAGCGAGGCCAGGGATCGAACCCACATCCTGATGGATACCAGATGGGTTCGTTACCACTGAGCCACAGCAGGAACTCCCACAACCCCTTTCTTTCTCTGTCAGCTTTATATCTTGCTATTAAGTTCTATATTGGTCATCAATGAAACTGCATGTTAACAGAGTACAGTTCAATCTGAAAGGTTAGTAAAAACTCATTTCTGACTGGCCTGAGTTTGAAGACAGAATATTGTCATGTCAGATCAATAGCTGGGGACAGCTAGGATGCTCAGGCCACAGGAATGCACTCTCTATGAAGACAAAGATATGTGTTTTTTTTGTACGCTGAGGTATCCCAAATGCCTGGAGCATAGTAGGTATTAACTCAGTAAACCATGGTGGAGTGGCAAAGAGGATGGGTCAGTGAGAACATTAGCACTTCAAGGCAGGGAAAGGAGATTGGCTGGTGTGGGGTGGGAAAAGAAGACGTAGGATTGTGGGGAAAGGAACGAGGGCTTTTAGTACACAGAGAAGTGAGGATGAACTGGGAGCATGTTGCTTAGGGACTGAGATATAAAAGGGAACCAGCGCAGGGGAAAGGAAGCATTAACGAGATGTGTTTATCTGTGTTAGATGGTCGCTTCTATCAGAAAGATTAATGATGTGCACGACAAGCAGAAATGAATTGTAAACCAGAGGTACTGGTAATAATCCCACTTGTCTTTCAAGACTCCGCTCAAATGGCAGCTTTTCCTCAAGGCCTTTCCTTATGGGCTAGCCCTGAAGTGAACAGTTTTCCTCGGCTAGTTGTGTGTCTTATGTCTTTCTTAGGGTAAATTCTGATAAAGTCAACCTTGTCATGTGGCTAGTTAAATGTCAGGAAGGGAAACTGAACCCTCCAAGTTCAAAAAAACTCAGGTTTGGCCGTGAAAAATGACTTGGAAAGAAGAGGCTGGGGATTATCATGGGTAGAGTCTCTTGCTTTACCCTTATTTCTGGCATATCTGCATGGCTGTTCTGTTAATTGCAAATGAATGTTCTCTTAACTGCCTTAGTCATAACCTTTGATCATTTTTATACTGGGCTATTTTTAGGAATCTACATACTCTAGATACTGAATTTTGTTGCAAAGTTTGCTAATATATTCTTCCTGTTTGTGTCTTGCCTTACTTTTTTTCTTACATCTTGAAGGTAATAATCCTGCCTATACTGTAGCTAGTAGATGGTGAGTTCCTTGAAAGCAGGGGATACAGTCCTGATTTTCTCATTTTCTGGGAAGTGCCTTTATGTTATACTACTTAGGAAATGCTTATTAATATTGATAAGTTAAAAAAAAACTATATATATAGAGAAAGGAAGCCAAGAGAATAAAAACTGACAAAGCAATATTCAGTCAACACCAAAATGACTAATGCAAAGATAAGTCACACAGAAAAGACACGTCAGAGCTGAATATACTCACATTTCTCTCGGTAGTGTTCAGTCCATTTTAGCGTTCATTTTATCGTGTAATGGTATATCGTGGCTATCTTTCCAGGTGACTGTACACATGCAGTGAACTCATTCTTGTTAGCAGTATTATATTCTGCTATATGTGGGGAGCATAGTTTATTCAAATGTGCTCCGTAAATAGACAACCAGGCTAGATCTAATTTTTGCCAATGAGAATGGTCCGGTGCACACTCCTGCTCATCTCTCCCGACGTTTTCAGTCTGTAGGAGATTCCCTAAAGCTGGACACTAGATCAAAGATTTATGTGCCTTTAGAATGTTGAAAGATTCAGCCTGGTAACTTTCCCCAAAGGCTGAGGCAATTCATATTCCCACTGGCAACACGCCAGTTTTCCTGCAGTCTTAATAGCCCTCCATTTTATTTGTCTTAAATTGCTTTGCCAGTCTAATGGATAAATAATGATGTCTCATTTTAATTTGCTTTTCCTTGCTGGCTAAGTAGGGCACCTTCTCATTTGTTTATTGTCATTTGCAATTTCCTCCTGTGAATCATGTGTTCATGTCCTTATTTTTTTATTGGGTTGCCTGTCTTTTCCCAGTTATTTGTAGGCATTCTTTGGGATTTTAACTTTGTACTGAGTTGTAGATATCTTCTGATTGTCTTTTGACTGTTCATGGGACCTTTTATTAAACACAAATTTTTAATGTTTATGTGGCTTTGTCAAGTTTTCCTTTATGGTTTCCAGATCTCTAGTCTTTAAAAATCTCCTCTATCCAGAGGTTATACAAATTCTCCCTTTCATCCCACACTATTCTAATAGTTTCCTTTTCAAAAATTTGGATCTTTAATCTGCCAGCAAACTGTTGCTGTATGTATTATGTTAATGGGATAGTTAAAACCAAAAACTTCTATTGAATACAACAGACATCCGGAAAAGGGCACAAACTCTAAGCGAATTTTCACGAACTGAACATACAGTTGTGTCAACTGCACCCAGATCAAAAAACATAACATGGCCCACACCCCAAAAGCCCTTTTATCCCCTTCCAGTCACTACCCCCTGACAAGTAACCACTGTACTGACTTCTGACATCTTATTTTTCTAGGGGGATGATTTTATTTTCATGCAGATGGCTGATTAAGTACACCAACACCATTTATTAAATTATCCATGGTTTTCCCACTGAGGTAACATACCTCCTTTAATTGTTGGTACTTAGGAGGAAGTATATTTCTGGATGCAGTGGATGGAGTGCATAACTCAATGTCTATAACAAAGTCACGCCTTCCATCATGGATCCCAGCTGGGCTCCCCTGCAGCCAGAGCTTTGCTGGTTGGTGATTGATTTTCTCCATGTTCTGTGTGTGTCTAAATAGCCAGAAAAGCACTGATCATACTGGCCCACTCAGAGAAGACGTCCTTCAATTATGCCATGAAGGAGGCCGCCGTAGAGACTTTGAAGAGGAAAGGATGGGAGGTCAACGTGTCGGACCTGTATGCCATGAACTTCAATCCTGTCATCTCCAAAAGGGACATCACAGGTAGGAGCAGCTCTCCCCTTTAATTAGGTCTTTGTGGAACTTCTCGCCTGTGGGTTCTCTGGTCCCACCTTGGCCCCCCTGGCATCAGCTTCTCTTTTTCCTCTTTGCAGGTAAACTGAAGAACCCCAGGAACTTTCAGTATACTGCCGAGACTGCTCTGGCTTATAAAGAAGGCCGTCTAAGCCCAGATATTGTGGCTGAACAAAAGAAGCTGGAAGCTGCAGACCTTGTGATTTTTCAGGTGTGGTAAGACATCAGAAGGGGTGTTGGGACACTTGCATGTTTTTTGTCCTAGACCTGTAACCTAATTAGCTATGTGATCTTAGAAAAGTCACTTTGCCACTTGACTGCATTCCCTATAAAGAAGGGTGATTACTTCAAAGATGCAGTATTACACAGATTTCCAGATGTGGTGAATCTGGCTTTTTTACTATTGAAAAATATGACTGTGACTGCAAAGATGACATTCAAGCCTTGAGCTTTTTTCCTCCAGTGTGTTTAAATCTCTTCTTCAATGAGGGATTTCTTGTTGGAATCTCTGATGTTTGCAGTTCTTCCCCATCTCTGCAAACACACTGAAAATAGTTTGTGGAGCAGGGCATGAGAGACGGACTTCTGTGCCATGGGAGATCCCAGCTGCAGGGTGCATTGTCCTGTTTAGTGTGTTCCAGCAGCAAACTGTAGCCTTTCTCTTCCCAGAAACTACCTCACCACATAGCAGTCCGTACTGAAGCTGTGTATGCTTCTTGTAAGTCACCTTTCCTGAAAATGCCAGACTGGACTCAGTGATTTTGCTGCCACCAATCTCAACCAGCCTTTTGATTTGAACATGTAATGTATGTGACACTGGAAACCTCACAAGACGGGGATACTGGCTGTGGTTTTTGCAATTATTCCATCAGCTACAAAGATTCTAACCCCTGAAGTCTCTTATTCTACTTGTTGCTATGAATCAAAGCCACAGGCCACTAGCCAAAAGATCCCTTTTTGGTCCACGTTTTCTACTCTTTCTTACTGTAGTGCAGCCAAGGCAGCAGCAGTAGCAGCTTTTAGATCTAAGAATCACCTGTTTTAGAATTGGAATGTTCCTCGGTGGCCTTTAAATTAAGCTTCTATCCGATGCCCAAGTTTTCTTTACCACCAATACTTCTGTGCAAGTTGCACACTGCAAAATAGCAACACACTGAAGGGCAATGTAAACACTGCAGATTTGCATATTTATTGTAACACTTTCCCAAAAGATGACAGGAAGAGTCTTATTCTAGCAAAATCAGGGAACTATATATGATAGTCTTTCAACATGGAAATAAATGTCCCTAGGAAGGAGTGCCTTAATTCACACCAAGGTGCCATATAGGCTAACCCCCGCTGAGTTTTCTCACTTCTCCAAGAACAACTTGAGAGAAGAAACTTTTAATACCTAGTAAGCCAACCAATCCTGTTTTCAGCCGTGACTGTAGAACATTCACAGGGGACCAGATATACTTGCTTAAACAACCTAACAAGTATCCTAAAAGCTAAAGGTCTGGCCTCTCACAACTGGAGAATCATAAATGTGAGAATGGGAGAAGCCACTAGAGATCCCTCAAGCCCCTCTTTTTATGGATGAGGCAAATGAAACTTAGAGAAAGAATGGGGCTTGTGTGACAAAGGTCATGCATCACACTCCTGGCAGATTTGGGGTGAGTATGCAGATCTTGTTCTCAAACATGTCTTCTGTCCTAAAACCCTACTTCCTTACCTTCTTTCTTAGAGGTCAACTGCCCTTCAAAGAGAGAGTTATCAAGGCCTAAACATTTCTTATCTACCCTGTTTTTTTTTCTTTTTTTAAACCTCTGGCATGTTCCTGTTGTCACTGATTTAAATCATGAGTTTGGAGTTCCTGTTGTTGTGTGCTCAGCAGTAAAGAACCTGACTAGTATCCATAGGGATGTGGGTTCGATCCCTAGCCTTGCTCAGTGGGTTGAGGATCCGGTGTTGCTGTGAGCTGTGGTGTAGGTCGCAGACGCGGCTTGGATCCTGCATTCTTGTGGCTGTTGTGATTCGACCCCTAGCCTGGGAACTTACATATGCAAAATAGCAACACACTGAAGGGCAAGGTGAGGCCCTAAATATACAAAAAAAAAAAAAATCGTAAGTCATGTTGGCATTTTATCAGGACAAGAAGCCCAGCAGGTCTTTCTCATAGGAATTCTCTGATGAACCTTAGTCACACTGATCATTTGTTTGCATACATGAGTGGTTCTGTTTATTCTAAATGATAGGATTTTACATCCATGAGCACAAGGCACATATTTCGTATTTTTTTATTTTTATTTTTTTTTTTGCCTTTTGTCATTTTATGGCT
>PVHT020000012.1:950209-989465 GCA_004024745.2 Catagonus wagneri | reverse complement strand
GGGGTTTAATCGGAGCTGTGGCCACCGGCCTTCGCCGCAGCCACAGCAACGCAGGATCCGAGCCGCGTCTGCAACCTACACCACAGCTCACGGCAACGCCGGATCGTTAACCCACTGAGCAAGGGCAGGGATCGAACCCGCAACCTCATGGTTCCTAGTCGGATTCGTTAACCACTGCGCCACGACGGGAACTCCATATTTCGTATTTTTGATACTACACTCACTAAAGTAAGCTCTTGGGAAAATATTGATTTAGGCATCACACACCAAAGCCAGATTTGCCTGTAATCCTTTCTGTTTAGACTTTGCTGCCAAACACGACTTCATAGGAACAAATCTTATTGCATGTGGCTTTCTTAACACCCACCCAATATTTGTACTTTCAGGCAGAAACAGGAGTGTCAAGCTGACTGACCAAGGACAATAATTTTCTTTTCTGGAATGTGCTAACTCCTTGAGAATGAATGACAGGACCTCAAGAATGCTTCGCCCCTCAGTGACATCGCAGGTGGCAGCTTAACACCACGGATATTCTTCTGTTTTGAGGGTGTTCCCGACCTGACTTCTTTGTCCTCTGCCCCACAGTTCCCACTGCAGTGGTTTGGAGTCCCTGCTATCCTGAAAGGCTGGTTTGATCGAGTGTTCATAGGGGAGTTTGCTTACACATATGCTGCCATGTATGACAAGGGACCTTTCCGGGTAGGTGGATGGTTCTGCTTTTTCTGACACCTGGATCCGGGTAGATTATATCTTGAGGTCCAGTTGTTTTGTTTTGTTTTCTCTCTTTGACTTCCCCACAGCATATGGAATTCCTGAGCCAGGGGTCAGACCCAAGCCACAGTTTCACTCTATGTTGTAGCTGCGGCACTGTGCTGGGATCAAACCTGTATCCCAGCGCTGCAGAGATGTTGCTGAACCTGTGGCATCACAGTGGGAACTCCTAAGGCAGAGTTTTGAGCACAATTAAGATACCATGATCAGGCTGTAGATCTCTTTGGGAAAGATATATGTCTCTTCCCAAATTTTTATAGATATTTTCATCGATCTTTAAAAATCTTGTTGAAGTACAGTTGATTTACAGTGCTGTGTTAGCTTCTGCTTTATAGCAAAGTGATTCAGTTATACATACATATTCTTTCCCATGTTTTTTCCATTATGGTTTATCATAGGATATTGACCATAGTTCCTTATATAGATAGGTATCTTTTTTTTTTTTGTCTTTTTGCCTTTTATGTAGAGCCGCACCCGCGGTATATGGAGATTCCCAGGCTAGGGGTCTAACAGGAGCTGTAGCTGCCAGCCTTCACCACAGCCACAGCAACGCAGGATCCGAGCCGTGTCTGCAACCTACACCACAGCTCACGGCAACGCTGGATCCTTAACCCACTGAGCAAGGCCAGGGATCGAACCGCAACCTCATGGTTCTTAGTATGATTCGTTAACCACTGAGCCACGAAGGGAACTCCTAGATAGATATCTTGACGTGATGTTTTTACTCCAGGAAAGAGATGGGTGAGGGAATTAGATAAAACTAGAGTAGCAAAATATTGAATTAAAGCTAGGTGAAGTTATACCATTTTATCTTCTTTATATATGTTTGAAATTGTCCATAATAATAATAATAAAAGTAAGTCTGTCTTCCTTTTCCACAGACCCAAAACTAGACAAGAAACATTATGAGATCTAGATTATAAGCCTAGATGGGCACATCTAGTACTGTGAAGAGATAGATAAAAAACAACAAATAAGTAACTCCACCTAGGCACCAGCTGTCAGCACGGCTTTTGCATTGCCCTGCCAACCTTTACCTGATTTGCCACACCCTGGAGTATGGAATCAGGACTGCCCCTCTCCCCGACTGTGTACTATCTTCCAGGCTGGCACTTCTGCAGTCATACTGAGTGGCTCAGAGGAGTCAATGTATATAGTAACATAAACAGCAGATGGGGGTGTACTTCTCTTTTCCCTGGGGCTGTTTCATTAACTTTCTGGCATGAAGGAGCTATGGAAGGTAATGACTCTTCTTTTACAGAATAAGAAAGCAGTGCTTTCCATCACCACTGGCAGCACTGGCTCCATGTTCTCGATGCTGGGTATCCACGGAGACGTGAATATCATTCTCTGGCCAATTCAGGTACCTCATTTTCAGTTCTGCTTCAGGGGATTGATTAATGGAGCTTTCTGTAGGGTCCAAATACTCCAGATAACAGCTGAAAGCAGACCTGAGATGTGAAGATGAAAGCACAGTAATAATTCAGAACTATTTCCTTTTAGGACTTACCTGTCTTCCCAGGACCCTGTGCTTAGAGAGTTACTCTTATGTGCACATGTCCAAACAACACTCTGTCCTAAGGACTAGTGCAGATGACACCTGGGTTCTCTCCAATCTTCCTGTCCTTCTCCAAGTTGCTGCTACAGTCTCACAGACTATTAGAGCCTAAGAAAAGTTGAGAAATGATTTAGTTCAGCTAGTAAAACTGAAGTCTGAAGTAGACTTTCTGGTGGTTACTGGACTCTTAAGATAATCTCTTCTCAAGAAGAGGGCTGGAGAGAAGAGCACATAAGTGGGCCACCTATAATATTGGAGAATTAACATTCATATTGGAGAATTAACATTCATATTGGAGAATAGATGGTAAAAATTATTTAAGACTCATCTGGAGTTCCCTTCATGGCTCAGTGGCTAACCAATCTGACTAGCGCCCATGAGGATGCAGGTTTGATCCCTGGCCTCGCTCAGTCGGTTAAAGGATCTGGCATTGCCGTGAGTGTGGTGTAGGTCACAGACGTGGCTCAGATCCCACATTGCTATATGGCTCTGGGCAGTAGCTACACCTCCATATGCCGCAGATGCGGCCTTAAAAAGAAAAAAAAAAAAAAAGACTCATCTAGTTAAGGAGAGGCAGAGAAATGCACATCTGCAGGCCTTGGCAAGAGTCAGATACTAAGAAGCTGAACCCCTCCCTTAGGTAATAGAACTTCTGGCACTTTTGGCAGAGAATGCGGGGCTGATTTTATTCATTTAAAGAAGAGCACAAGGACTTCCCGTCATGGCGCATGAATCTGACTAGGAACCATGAGTTTCGGGTTCAATCCGGGGCCTCACTCAGTGGGTTAAGGATCTGGCATTGCCATGAGCTGTGGTGTAGGTTGCAGATGTGGCTCTGATCTGTTATTGCTGTGGCTGTGGTGTAGGCTGGTAGCTGTACCTCCGACTAGACCCCTAGCCTGGGAACCTCCATATGCCGTGGGTGTGGCCCTAAAAAGCAAAAAAAAAAAAAAAAAAAAAAAAAAAAAAAAAAAAAAAAAAAAAAAAAAAAAAAAAAAAGCACAGCTTGAATAGGCTAAAATAGGTGACAGCTAGGTACAGTGAGCACAAGGTAAGAGATTAGAGCTATTAACTAATTCTCCAGGGTGCCTCAGGCCTCCACATCAGGGTGTCCTGTTGGGAAGCTCTGATGAACTTCCATGGTGTACGACTATGGGGTTTGTTCTGTGACTCACCATGTGCTTTGTGTATCCCCAGAGTGGCACTTTGCATTTCTGTGGCTTCCAAGTCTTAGAACCTCAGCTGACGTACAGCATTGGGCACACTCCAGAGGATGCCCGAATCCAGATCCTGGAAAACTGGAAGAAACGCCTGGAGAATATTTGGGATGAGACGCCACTGTACTTTGCTCCAAGTAGCCTCTTTGACCTAGACTTCCAGGCAGGATTCTTAATGAAAAAGGAGGTGCAGGATAAGCAAAAAAGTAACAAATTTGGTCTTTCTGTGGGCCATCACTTGGGTAAATCCATCCCAACGGACAACCAGGTCAAAGCTAGAAAATAAGATTCACAAGACTTTTATTTCCTTCTAAAATGTATCAAAATTTAGGTTTCTTTTTAGGCCTTCCTTGACTTGCTTTAGTTTTTAAGATTTGTGGGGTTTTTTTTTTTGTTTTCTTTTTTTTCCCTATGAGGATTGGGTAGGAGAGAACAGACTGTATTCATATATTTTGGATGGCTTTATTAAATGTAACTGATTCCTATGATTGCTAGAATGGCAAAATCTGATTAGACTCAAGAGGCCTCTTAGGATGTAAAGCCGGGAAAGGTGTAAAAAGATGCCAGACAGTATTTTTTAAGGTCCTCCACACATTTTAATTTCTCTCTTTAGGGATATATTTTTGGGAGTAAATCTGGCTAGAGAGCATCCAACTCAATGTCTACTTTTCTTTTAATTACATCTCTGTGGTTTACGGCAGAACATAATTGCTCAGAGAAAGAAGTGACAGAATCTGTCTGACCTAAGGGACTTGTTTAGTAATTGCCACTCTGCTTGTTTGTGAGATATATTGCCTTTAATTACTACCCAGTGACTAATTACACCTAATATGAGTGTCATTCTTCCTTCAGCTTTTGTCTTTAGTATATAGTATACACAGATCCTTGAAATAAAAAGCTAATAAAAATCTCAACTCAATCTTCTAATTTAATGTCTGCAAATAAGCCAACATATCTATACACTACATCTGCCACACTGAATGAATTCACGAAAGAAAATGGCACTTGCAGTACTTAAAAACAGCCTTCCACAAACAGTACTTCACTTCTGATCCAAAGCTGTCCGGAAGTTTTTCCTGTATTGTTACCAGACTGTTGACTTCTCTTATAAGGATGTGTTTTGGGCCCATTAATTTTGGGACAAAACTGTAAGCCCAGAGTTTCATTAACTTTGGTGAGATTTTTGGTATAATATTCTAACTTCTTGGAGTTCCCATCATGGCTCAGTGGTTAATGAATCCGACTAGGAACCATGAGTTTGCGGGTTCGATCCCTGGCTTTGCTCAGTGGGTTAAGGATCTGGCGTTGCCATGAGCTGTGTGGTGTAGGTTGCAGACGCGGCTCTGATCCCATGTTGCTGTGGCTGTGGCATAGGCTGGGGGCTACGATAGCTCCGATTACACCCCTAGCCTGGGAACCTCCATATGCCGCAGGTGCGGCCCTAGATAAGCCAAAAAGACCAAAAAAAAAAAAAATCTAACTTCTTATTTAAATGATTGCTGTACGTCCTACTCACAGTTGGTATAATTTAAGTAGAAAGTGATGAAGACCGCCCTCTTGTGGTGCATTGA
Source organism: Catagonus wagneri (assembly GCA_004024745.2). Lineage (NCBI taxonomy): Eukaryota > Metazoa > Chordata > Mammalia > Artiodactyla > Tayassuidae > Catagonus > Catagonus wagneri. The sequence goes on along the minus strand of PVHT020000012.1, from coordinate 984,348 downwards.
AAGAAAACATGAGAAATGATGCAAGGCAAGGTTGCCTGAAACTGGGAACACAGCCTCTTACCTGCCAAGGAACTGGATGGCATCAGACTGGAGAACCTCGTGTGCCAGATGCCAGCAGGACTGGGTGTTCTTTCCCTCTTCAGGACCCACAGTGGTGGATGGCTGGGGGCTTCAGTTTGGTAATATCTGAAAATATTTTCTGTTGCAGTTTTGTGTAAATTTCTAAAAGTTCCCAATGAAATAAATAAAATCCATTTCTATAGAACAGATCCACAATCACTGATTTCAGTGACACTAGAAACACAGGCATTCAGGCAAAAGTGGGGTCTACGAGGGAGGATGGGATCAGGATTCAGTAATAAATTAAGGCCAGAAGTCTGTAAGATGACTTGGCATAAGAGCTTACCCAACAGGGCTGCTTCATTCTTTCCGAAAGGTAATGTTATGGCGCCTATTAAGATTCTCTTAGGGGAAGTTCCCGTCGTTGTGCAGTGGAAACGAATCTGACTGGGAACCATGAGGTTGAGGGTTCCATCCCTGACCCCGCTCAACGGACTAAGGATCTGGTGTTGTTGTGAGCTGTGGTGTAGGTTGCAGACACAGCTCGGATCCCGCGTTGCTGTGGCTGTGGTGTAGGCCAGCAGTTGTAGGTCTGATTAGACCCCTAGCCTGGGAACCTCCACATGACACAGGTGCAGCTCTAAAAAGAAAAAAAAAGATTCTCTTAGGGAATTTAAAGGACATTTATAGAGATCCAGGAAAGAGAGGTATAGAAGCAAGAGAAACAGAGAACGCAATTAAGTGCCAAAGGACAATATTCTGATTTGCCACGTTTATCCTGACCTATGCAATCAGTAAGACAAGCATTCTAGACACTGGATGCCTGGGAATACAGCACTGAAGAAAACAAAATACCTACCTTCATGGAGTTTGCATTCTGAAAAGAATGACAGAAGAAATATGTTAATCAAGTGGTAATAAATGCTAAGAAGGAAGAGCAGGGTAAGAAGGTTAGAGGTGGGATACAAGTTCTATACATGGTGATCAAGAAAGACCTTTCTAATAAGGTTATATTTGCACCAAGACCTGTTTAAGTGAGAGAGTGAGACAAAGATACCTGAAGGAAGAACACACCAGAAAGGAGCTAAAGAGGACAATTGAAGGAACATGTATTTTGGGAGTTCCCATTGTGGCTCAGCAGGTGAAGAACCTGACTAGTATCCACGAGGATGTGGGTTTGATTCCCGGCTCTGCTCAGTGGGTTAAGGATCCAATGTTGCCGTCAGCTGTGGTGTAGGTCACATATGTGGCTCGGATCCCACATTGCTATGGCTGTGGTGTAGCAGCCACATTCGACTCCTATCCTCCAGTTCAATCCCAATCCTGGGAACTTCCATATGCCGCGGATGCGGCCCTAAAAAGACAAAAAAAAAAGAGAACATATATTTGAAAGAGCAAGAGGATGTGGATCCAGTGCACAGGACACAGAAGAGCACAGTAGTATCTGGATTAGTAATACTAATACAAGGTAACTTATTACAAATTTATTAGTGTGCTAGGTACTGAGTAATTTTACACTAATTTACTTAATTCTTATAATAACCCTAAGAGGACGGTTCTATTTTTCCTTCTACTTTATAGGTAAGGAAATTGAGGAATGGAGAAGTTAAATATAGTAGGTCTAAGAGCCAGAACTTCACCCAAACAGACAAATCCAAAAACCTATTTTTTTTTTTTTTTTTTTGTCTTTATGTAGAGCCGCACCCGCAGCATATGGAGGGTCCCCAGGCTAGGGGTCTAACAGGAGCTGTAGCTGCCGGCCTTCACCACAGCCACAGCAACGCGGGATCCGAGCCGTGTCTGCAAACTTTACCACAGCTCATGGCAACGCCGGATCCTTAACCCAGTGAGCAAGGCCAGGGATCGAACCCGCAACCTCATGGTTCTTAGTAGGATTCGTTAACCACTGAGCCACGAAGGGAACTCCCAAAAACCTATGCTTTTAAATACCATAATGCCTCAGTGGAAGCAGGGACAATGACACCATGAAATAAAGCACAAGAGTAGTAATCATCTTCCTGAGAGAAAGACCAGTAAGTGTTGTTGTTGAGAAACTATTGCTGTTTTACACTTCTGGAGTCCCCGTTTGTTCTGAGCAGGGATAAACGATGTTCATTTCTCTTACAGGCCTGATTATATGGAGGCTGAGAATTGTTTGCGCCTCAAAAGATGACAACGCAGTCCTCTTACCAGTAAAGCAGAACAACTATTGCCCTTGTTTTGGACGTTGTAACTTATATAATCCAGGACTGCATCAGCTTTTCTAGCAGCTACTTGTCCCACCTCCAGATCAGTATTTTACCCACATGTGCTGTTTTATGAACTCAAGTATTTTTTGATATTTATACTTCTTAAATTTCATCTGATTGTTACTTCTTTCCAGTGCTTCTGAAGCAAAACAAAAATGCCTGAAGATAACTTTTAAACATATTAAGTGCAATGTCAGCATAGTTGTCCTAAAGTGACAGCTCATTTAGATGTATACATTTGGACATGTTAAAAACTCAGTCACTTTCATAGAATCAACAGGCACTGTCTGATTTTAATAAGAAGGTATAAGCATACTGTTTAAAGCAGCACTTTAACTAAAGCTTCTTTAGTTACTTATATATCACAGATATAATATTCATGTTATCACCTTAGTGTTTATTTAGTATTTGTCTTTTGTTTTTTTTTAGGGCTGCAACTTTAGCATATGGAGGTTCCCAGGCTAGGGATCCAACTGGGACTACAGCTGCTGGCCTACACCATAGCCACAGCAATACCAGATCCAAGCCGCATCTGTGACCTACACCACAGCTCACGGCAATGCTGGACCCTTTGACCCACTAAGCAGATTGAACCCGCATCCTCATGGATATTAGTTGGGTTCATTTCCACTGCACCACTACGGGAACTCCCTAGTATTTGTCTTTTAACTCACATTTTCCCATAGTCTAGTAGGTAGATGAATTATATTTTTTTCTAATGTATATTCAAACACACATATATGTGTATGTATGTTTAAAAATGTTTATCCATATATCACCTGAGGTCATTTTTACTACAACTAGTGATATGCTATATATGTACCACATTCTGATTCATAAATAATATATACGGAAATAACTTAGAGAAAAATAGAGATTACCTCTGGATGTGGGACTGACAGCTTGAGGAGACTTTCATCAAAACCACCTCCATGCCACATAATTTGTCACCACATATACATATTGTTTTACTAAACAGGAGACATTTAAACTATGTTAAAACAAAAATTCTATCATACTAAGTCACTTGGTATACTGGCTGGCAAAACAATAGGCACAATGTAAGTACTAAAAAATATTTCTATATTTCATACCTCTCCCTAAGGATTTTATAAGTTCAGTCACATATTCAGTTTGCTCAAAACTGACATTCATAGGAGTTCCCTTGTGGCTTAGCAGGTTAAGGATCTGCCTTTGTCACGGCTGGAGCTCTGGCTGCTGCTGTGGCACAGGTTTAATCCCTGGCTGGGAACTTCCACAAGCTGCAGGCATGGCCAAAAAGAAAAAAAAACAAAACAAAAAAACCTGACATTCATGGATATGGATTCATTCACAAAGTTTGAGAAAAAAGACAGTTACCCACCACAAAATGAAAACTTTCAATGTTTTATTTTTGACTGCAGCTGTTTACAGAAATATAGTTGCGAGTATACAAATGTTCCAATAGAAGCAAAATATCTTTTTAATATTTAACAAGTTATCACAGATAGCTAAAAACATAGATGCAAATGAAATTCCCCCAGAGAACAAACTGAAAATATCTGGTGTCAGTGCTCTGAAATCCCAACTATGAAAGCCATATACACAAAAATGTAACCCTTGTATCACTGCAGAACAATGGAAGAAGGCAGTTCAGTGGTTGATCAGTGTGCTCAAGCTTAAATTTAAAAAATGGCAGAATGGTAGATAAACCACTTGAGAACATGTTAATGAAATAACAAACATATTCATTAAAAGACTAAGTAAAAGAAATGTATGAAATTCAGTAAAAAATTGTCCGAAAAAAAGTAACAAATACTTGGAGCTTACCAATTAGAAGAAGTAAAGGAACAGTGAACAGATACATTCATTAGATCAAAAGAAATTAGCTCAATGTCATTGGAATCATTTTGTAGCTATGAAAGTCACTTCCATGTGGGACAGTTTTTTTTCTTTTTTTTGGCTTTTTAGGGCCGCACCTGCAGCATATGGAGGTTCCCAGGCTAGGGGTCCAATCGGAGCTACAGCTGTTTGGCCACAGCCACAGCCACAGCCATGCAGGATCCAAGCCATGTCTGGGACCTACACCACAGCTCACGGCAACACCAGATCCTTAACCCACTGAGCTGAAGCCAGGGATTGAACCCGCAACCTCATGGTTCCTAGTCAGATTTGTTTCCGCTGTACCATGACGGGAACTCCAGGACAGTTATTGGGCACATCGGGCTGATTCCAAAGCCACTTGCAACATTTGAGATTGTGTGTGTGTGTGTGTGTGTGTGTGTGTGTATTGTGCGTGTTGTCCTGAGGTTCATTAGCGAAGATAATAAATATAAGCAACTCCTACAAAGTATTTCAAATAAGGCAAATTACTTCTGGAAAAAAGATATGGTTAAACATAGAGCTTCTAGAGGAAATATTACAACTTGGAGTGGAACAGATTTGTGGCATGGTAGAATGCTGTGGGTATAGGAATATATTATGCAATAAAGTGGGGAAGAGGGAAAAGGGAACAAGGAGGAATGTAGCTAGAGCATCTCCCAAAGGTTTTGCCTATGTATTTCCAGCACCAAAATTTGTAGAGTAAGTCACTTACATTTCCACTGCTAGTATTAGGCAAAGATAGCAGTGGTAATTTTTAAAGTGAGCATAGGATTATTTTTATTTTGAAATGTGCATTTTTCTTTCATGAGTTTTATTAATTGGTGATTTATAAACAGTGGAAAGAAGATTAGAACAATTATGGAGGTACTGAATTATATGGGGAGATTAAAATAAATGGATAAACCTGCTTATTTTGTGGTTAGTTTATATTTACCATGATGCATACGACTGTGAAGGGAGAAATGCCCATATTATAATAATACAGTGCCTTGTTTAATATCCGGTCTGAAGCATAAGCTTCAAAAATAGCTATACTTCTAGTGTACCAGGTTCTCAAACAAAACAAGCTATTTTAAAAGATTTATCTATTAAAAAAAAAATTAAATAAGGTGCTTTGTTGACCTGGCCAGTCATGTTGTTTAGTATCTCAGATACAAATGTAAATACAAGGAATGGCAAATAATTTTGCTCTGAGAGTTGGATCTGGCCAAGCCAAAATTGTGGTCTGCTGGTAAATAAGAGGCAATGAAAAGAAAGCTTGTACTCTCACTGCCCACAATGTACCCATTTTTTGGATAAACAGGAGACTTTAGCACCCGTCAATTGTATTAGTTACTTAAAGGTCATAATAATTAAAATAAACATAGAATATTGCACCTATATATTTAAATCAGTCACTTAATGTAAACTTTTTAGTAAGTGGTGGGAAAACGCTGAACTAAATTAACTGGATTATCAATAGCTAGACTAACTGTATATGTACATAAAATATGCTATAGGTAATACTGAGAAAAAATTATTGTTGCCAATAAATGATTATGGATAACCAGGTTAAGTGGAATTCACATTAAAAACAATGTATAACTATGTCTGAATGAGAAAAAAAAAAAGCCCTTTCTAGATCTTACTACGGTTTATACCAGTGGTTCTCAAACGTTAGCATACATCATAATCACCTGGGAGGCTTATTAAAACACAGATTTCTGAGTCCTACTCCAGAGTTCTGATTCACCATGTCTAAGATAGGGCTCAAGACTTTGGGATTTTTAACTAGTTGCCAAGTGATACTGATGTTGGCTGGTGAGCTGAGGACCATACTTTGAGAACCTCTGGTTTACACATACTATATATGTAGAAAACTATAATGTTATTAATATGACACAAAATATATAGGAATAAGGCTGGCTTTAACTCTCAAACATACAGATTAGCAAGCTGAACATTTTAACATTTCTAAAATTACTTTCCAAAGTGTAATAATCTCCCCTTATAGTCAGTTACATTTCAAAGTCTTAGGTCCTATTCTACAGTCATTTTAGAAAATATTTGCATAATATTTAGACTAAGTTGGCTATCCAAAATAAAAAGGGACGTAAATATTCCAAATAGCTAAGATGTATTCATCAAGAAGGAATCATCACTATACATCATTCTTGACTTCTTTGGAATGATTAAAGTGCATAATATCATTAGGGTATTAAAAATATTGCATAAAGGTTTGCATTCTTTAGTGCTACTAACAGTCACAGAAATACTTACACAGGGAAAGCAATTCTATCTCTAAGCTATGACCACCCTGCCTGACTTCTTGCCGATGGCCCTTTCTTCAGGCACCATCACTTTGGTAAGGAGCTGGAACATAGGCAAAATTAACCAAAAACAGAAGGACAATCCAACTGTATCTAGAGCAAGAAATTATTTTAGTTCTAGAGGGACTCATAAAACTTCATTTCCTTTGACACTAGTTTTCATAGGTAGATTACTAAGGTTCTGATGGGCAAGTATACTATAATGAATTAACTCTGTGGTTAGGAAAATTGACATCGCTAAGCTTTACTTAAACTATGTGTTAATGACTTATTTTCACCCACCTTATGATTAAGATCAGAGAAGGCGCTTCAAACACTTCCTTTCTGAAATTTAACTATGCACATTCATGTACACAGAGTCTCACCTATGGTAAAATTTTCATTAGCATCCATTGCCTATTATTAGTTGGTCAAGACAAAGACAAAATTAGCTAACTTATATAAAGCTTAAACAGTATAATTTTGTGATCTTTTACTTATCCTCCTACAAAGGAACAATGCTAGTTACGTATCTTTTCTGTTCCTCTTATGTCAAAGGGAGTTAGAAAGTTATGAAGTTGTTTTCTATGGTAATCATGAAATGGAGACAAGAATGACTAAATAGAAAAAATGAAAGTTGGGACTATTAAAGTCATTTGTCTCTGTGTTTTTGGCAACAGTGAAAAATAAAACTATTAAGAAAGGGACACTATCATGGTAAAAAGGCACTTTCCATAAGCATTTAATCTAGACACAAAATAATAATTTTAAAAAATTTCCTGAAAGAGACAGTGGAGTAAAAATAGATTCTTATTAATAAATGAGGCTAGAATGACATGAAAATAAATGGGGATTCAAGAATTAAGAGTACTGAGGCAATTCAGAAATGATATTCTAAGTATTATTCTGATATTCACTACATTATTAACACTATCCTCATGACTTAGTCTAGTGACCCAAATACACAGAGGAGAAAACCTCTTTTTAATATGTTTTATGAGATTTTACTAACTCACTTGCTAGGGTATATCTTCTGAGTTATTTTTCTAATAAAGCTGGTGAACCAAACAGTCTCTCTTTCATTAAGTCCCTCCACATAACTAAAGGCTTGCAGATATAACGGGCTGTCTTGGTTAGAGATGAAGCCAGTGGTCATGAAGCAGAATAATGCTAATAGGTCTCATGTAGTTTTCAGTTAATTAGAAAAAATCAACTAGAAAGATATTAGAACAGAAATTCTCACCAGAAAGATGAATTCTCAAATTACTTGCAGTGAATATTTATAAACCATGTTGAATCTGAAACTTCGATTATTAAAGCATTTAATTCTGGTCTATAATTGTTGATGCTTCTCAACAGACTTCACTTTTCCAAGACAAGCATTTATAATGGCTTAAATGGTGAAAAGGAATTATCTTAGTTGTTGGGGGACTTAGATAAAACTTCTTTCTTATTTCCTTTGAGACAATTTTCCCTAGGCAGATTAACTGATATTCTAATGGGCAAGAAATGGACTATAATGAAATTCCCAACTACAGCATAAACAATATTACAAAAAAGAAAGGAAGGAAGGTCCCTTATTAATACTGCTTCTAATAATAAACAAAGCCCTTTAAAACACTGTTCTAGAGAGACTGGTGAAAACAGATTTGCATCGGTTAAGTAACAACATGATACTCTAATTACAAAGGTAACATGATAAAGCTCCGAAGCAGAATATTAATTCTAATTATCTCCTCCTGTATTGATATGGATATACAATGGAATGACAAAAAGGAATAAAACACATGCACCTGCGTGCACACGCACGCACGTGCACACACACACACACACACTCAAAGGGACACACAGATAAGCTCCAAGCATGTGAGCTGCTAAAACCAAGAACAACTGAATGTAACAATATAAAGGGATAAAATGTAGTTCATGGTTTATTTAGGTCCATCTGCCATAAGTAAATTCAATAAGTTGTTTCCAAGGCCTCTGCCGGCTCATGTAGTCTCTCCTATATACAGCTATAACTTGTTAACAGTAATGTAGAAACTGCATTATTAGCACAACTATCAACCACTGACCACTGAGCTAACTCTTCAGTAAGAAGACAAATACTTTCTGTAACCAAATAGTACATTTTGAATGCTGTACTTAACATTGACCTTGTGGGGTAAGGAACATTTAACAATGTTTAAAAAAAATCCATCAGTGTTGAATAAGAATACGGTATCTCAGCACAGCCCTTGTATAAATAACCACAAAATTTATGAAAATAAAAACTGTTTGTTTGTTTTTTTTGCCTCCATCCAATCAAACCACTACAGTTCAGGTTGCATGTTCTGTTCTAAACTATGATATTATAAAACAGAAAATTGGTCCCAGACTTGGCATTGGCAATCAGCATTATACAATGATAAACCTCTTGCTAAACAACAGAACAGAAGTCAGCACACAAACCAGTCTTCTTGCCACCACTTCATCTACAAAGCAGTGTTAACGTTCTAGCTGGAACTTGATGAACAAATAGCCTTTCTGAGTCTCCTGTGAAATCTCTTGGAAAAAATTCAGAAAACTCAGAAATAAACTTACAGCATTTTATTCCTACTTCTTATTTTTATACCAGTGGGTAAGCTTTCTGACCTTAGTCAACCGTCTGTAGTGAGAATTTCATATTTTAAAACTGAAGCACTGGATTGTGTGGCTGGTCCTTCTTATAACCTGAACTATATTGGATAATTTTTCCTGATGGGGTGGGGAAAGAACAGATATACTGAGGAAAATGCTTTTGTTTTAGAGAATTTATAAAGTAGCTCTGGATATTACAAGATGGGGAAAATGTTATTCAAATTACAAACATGTTTTTTTTAGTGTCTTTATAAATAAAAGGCATAGAATACAGAAAGCCAATTAATAATAGCAATAACAATAATAAAATATTAAATATATAGTGAGCAAAGACTGAATGGCTCATTCTTGTGAAAGACCATTTGACACAACTGCCTAAATGGGTTTCCTTACTCTAACATTTTGCTGAGTGAAAGATCCAGCGAACACAAAGTAAGCTGCCTTTAGCCCACTAATCACATCAAGGAACTGCCTGATGGAATGGCCACAGATGAACAGGTCATTTATTTCAAAAGATAAATACTCAATAAAGACATAACAAACCCCCCCTCACTGTTATCAGACGCCACGATGTGGTAGAACATCAGACAAACTCACAAATTTACCACAAAAATGTGTGGCAAAAAAAAGAATAGTTTATATATATGTATATATATAAATTTCTATATTTATGCCAATGTACTCACTCAGTACAAATAGCAAAATAGTATACCATTTCCTAAATACAAAATATAGCTTTCCAAAAAAATGAAACACACATTAGATATAAACCATCCAAAACTTGAACGATTGAAAACTGTATTCAAAATTAAATGACCCAGAGTAGGTCTCTTTCTGAAAAGTTCCCTTCATATCGGCAAGAAGCCTGTACTACTGAAAACGTAATTCAATGCCTCTCAATCAGAGAGAGAAAGAAAGAAAGGGTTGCAGGGTGGAGGGAAGAATACGTGAGAACAAAGAGAAAAAACAAATTATAGAGTACATTCAAAGAACCAAGGAAGACCATCACAAAAAGGGGGAAAAACCTGGCTGTATAAACAAAACCAACACCACAATCCACAAAGTTCAACTAAATGTATAGGATAGAAAAAATAAAAATAAAAAACAGAAAAGTAGCCTTCAACAAATAATTAACAGGCTATTTTTTATACGCTTAAAAAATAAATGAAATGGACAAGAATGCCAAAACATCTTATCTATATATAGAAGCCACACACAATTTGGCCTTAAACTGTATTAACAGCTTTCTACATGCCAAAAGGAGAACAAGACATAAGCATGTGTCCAGAGAACAGGTTGTAGTGAGAAGCAGGCATCCCATGGGTGGTGATAACACCCAAAACTGTATAACTAATGCTACAACAGCAAGTTCTGGAGTGTGTTATTTTGCTTTCTATAGATGTAACACAATTTAATTCTTCACTTTAAGTCAATGACATAACCCTGTAAAGCCTAAGGCTTGTGGAAACCATCAGGTAAGTGACCACTTCAAACTGTAAAGCACTGAGGTGACACGTGAATTACACTCACTGCAGCTTAGGGAGAATTGATGTTTCAAAACATTTTAGTTTGTCTTTTTTTTTTTGATAGGCAAGAAATAGATTTATTAGGATAGGATGCTTGTGAGAGATCCAAGCAGGCAGGCAAGGAGGCTCTGCCCTGAGGATCCAGTGGGCCACAGCTTTTCTTTTTTTTAATTAAAATTTACACTGCTTCCTAATAGAGCGAAAATTTTGAAGACTTCAGAACAGCACCGTTCATGGAAAAAAAATGCATTGTTTCTTGTTTCTCAGGAGTCAGCTCCCCTCATTCCTGAAAGGGTACCCCCTCCCCCACCCGCTTGTGTTGCAGGAGTTGCTGGGTTACCTCAGATCAAAGTGGCCTTTTCATTGACGTTACTACAGGGTCACTAAGCTATTAGCATATTACCTGTTTAAAATAAAGAAGAAGAGGGAGAGAATAAGAGATGACTATAAAAAGGGAATACCAGTTCAAGACTGGGATAACAAAACAAATTACTCAGTTTTAATGACTGTAGGAGGATATCAGAACATAATTTACCACATATTATTACCCCCTTCATTTTTATAGAGCAAGATAATTATTTTTCTATGCACAGTTATGGCTAAAACCCTTACCAAAAATACAGAGAATTACAACTCTCTGAAAAATAAAATCAATAGCATTCCAGCTGTTCCCAGTTTGTGTGTTGTCTGTGATAAAGAGGCCTCTTATCTGTGTAGAGCTCTTAATACAGCTTACTTGTCAGAATGTTACTCCTTCAGTTTTTCCATAAAAACTGAAAAAGATTCCTTCATCACTTTGGCCAATAGCTGTGTTTCTTATACTAAAAAGTCACAGACTGAGTTATTACTTGAACTTTCCATTTACAAAAACCACTACCTGACTAAAACAAGGCAGAAAAGAAAACATGAATGCAGAACAAAAGTAAACATGACAACATGAATTATTTTCTAATAGCAATAATAACTGAGTGGTCCAGCTTATCAATTTAAACTGTACTTTTAAAGAAATAGTGCCTAGGAAAATAGTAACAGTTAATTCTTGCAGCTGGAAACTCAAACAGTTTCTCAGTCATCACTGTTATTAGGAATAGAAAATAAAAAGATGTTAACAATGGTAGACTGCAATAGGCAGCACAGGTGTGCTCTTTTGCAATCAGAGTAAAACCTATCCATTTACTCAGTCACAGTTTTTCATATTTTGTTTTGTTTTTAAAGTAACAGTTTGATAATCCTCATGGAATCACAAGATCTCAGGATATCTTGAAATCAGGATTTTCTTCATGGAATTTCTAAAAAAAGAAGAAGTTTAATATAACTCACCACAGAGGGAAAGCATTTATAGTTTCTGTCGCACTCAAGGATACCAAAGTATATTAGAGTACTATATATGATACTTTATCATATTTATACCGTCAAGACTTTTCAGACTATTTCTTGAGGAAGGGAGAAATAAGACATAATTATCTCTAATATATAGTACATTCATCAGATGTTCTGTCATTCCAAGGCAAAGAAGCTTAGAGCTAGAAGGAATGCCCTGTATTACTAACAACACAACCTTAAGCTATTACTCACAGTAATTCATTTGGGGTTAAAAAAAATAAAGGTACTGTCTTATAAGAAAGCCATATTTTATTTACTTTTTTTTTTTTTTTTTTGCTTTTTAGGGCTACACCTGTGGCATAGGTCACAGGCTAGGGGTCTAATAGGAGCTGTTGCTGCCAGCCTATGCCAGAGCCACAGCAACGCCAGATCCGAGCCGTGTCTGTAACCTACACCACCATTCATGGCGAAGCCAGATCATTAACCCCCTGAGTGATGCCAGGGATCAAACCCGCAACCTCATGGTTCCTAGTCAGATTCGTTAACCGCTGCGCCATAATGGGCACTCCAGAAAGCCATAGTTTAAAAGATCAGAGTCTAAATGGTATTATTACTTAAATCTGCTAAGAATTAATAAAATTTATTGATGCTTTTCAGTAAGAAAGAAGCTAAAATGGAGTTCCTGTTGTGGCTCAGCAGTTAACAACTAGTATCCATGAGGACGAGTGTACGAACCCTGGTCTCACTCAGTGGGTTAAGGATCTGGCGTTGCCGTGGTTCTGGCATAGGCCAGTGGCTTTAGCTCCAATTGGACCCATAGCCTGGGAAATCTCCATATGCCTAGGATGCAGCCCTAAAAAGTCAAAAAAAAAAAAGAAGCTAAAACGCAATACTTACATATCCAGTTAAAAAGAGCCAGTCAAGTTGTTCCCTTGGTTTTGCAATGAAACAAGCAAATCAATCTTTTCAATGTTCTGGTTGGTGTTTATAGAGGATGTCAGCGGAGAATTCTCTGGCATTTGCTGAGAAAGAAGTGTTGTCACAGGTGGCTGGTTCTCGTTTGGTGGTTGGCCTGGCTGACTTATGGCCATTAACTGATCTGGCAATGTAGCTGGTCCAGAAGTTAAAAGTGGACTGCAATCTACAGAAACATTTAAAATAGTGAAACTGCCTGATTAGTTATTTTCTGTTAAGATTCCTAAGATATTTATTAGCTGCTGAGAGAAATAATTGGTACATTCATTCAGTACAGAGCTATAGTAGCAAGGCACCTGAAGCCTACAAAAAGGTTTTTCATTGAATAGTACTGGAATTCATCCTAGGATTCCTCTCAGTAGTATACAAATACAATACTGCTTAGTTATCAGAGTTCCTGTCGTGGCTCAGTGGAAATGATTCTGACTAGTGTCCATGAGGAAGCAGATATGGATCCCTGGCCTTGCTCAGTGGGTTAAGGATCCAGAGTTGCCATGAGCTGTGGTATAGGTCACAGAAGTGGCTCAGATCTGGCATTGTTGTGGCTGTGGCGTAAGCCAGTGGCTACACCTATGATTTGACCCCTAGCCTGCGAATCTCCATATGCAGCAGGTATGGCCTTTACAAAGACAAAAAAAAAAAAAAAAAAAAATTTGCTTAGTTATCTATGTATATAAACATTAAAGATGGGTTTCTATCTCCTCGGAAACTACCCAACTCAATTGGCTGAGATATTTTCTGTCATTCTTACTTCATTTTCAAGTTTATACCTTAAAATGGCAAACATATACATTTATATATATTACATTAACCCTCTTAAGTCTTTACCAAGTGTATAATATAACCACTTTAGCTATGGAAATTGAGGCTCATTTAAGCCAAATAACCTGTCTAAGGTCCTAATCTATAAGTGGTATAGCTGGGACTTGAACTCAATTTGGTATAACTATATAATCTATGCTCTTAAAATCACTATGTTTTGTTTCCTTCTAGTAATAATAATGTGACCATTTCAACCAAAGACATTCAGGAAATAAGAAATCAGAAAGTGTTTCTTACTGTTTTGAATGCCAAATAAGAACATTCCTGAAGTCTGTTGAGAAGAGCCAGGGGAATTCTGTAGTTGGTTCATTGTACCGCCTGTAGTGTTGTGAAATAAAGTAGCCTGTGGCTGAGGTGAAGATGTGGCTCCTTGGATTCCAGGCATGTTGTTCTGAGAGGAATAAAGAGGAGACTGTTGCATGTCTTGTTGGTTTATACTGTTCTGCAATGCAGACATGGATGCTGGAGAAAGGAAGAGAGTTACTTGCTGCTCTTGAGAACTGGGTGACCCCTGGACCAACTGAAGCTGAGGAGAGTTATGAAACAAGGATGTCTGTGATGACTCTGACTGGGCAGGACCTGGGTTCTGAAGTGAGGAAACTGTGGGCTGATTCTGAAATTGCATGGGCTGCTGTTCTTGATTCATTTGGGCCATACTATTTTGTTGATGAAAAATTGACTGGTTCTGCTGCTCCTGGTTAGCCATTGGATTTTGACTTGGGTTGAATATCATGTTTGGTGGTGGTTGCTTTTGAGATGCCATTGTAGCCATGGTATTCTGATTGCTGAATAAAATGTTCTGTTGCTGCTGTTGCTGTTGTTGTTGCTGCTGCTGCTGCTGCTGTTGCTGCTGTTGCTCCTGGGATGGTGAGTTATTCTGGATGGCAACCATTGAGTGCTGTGACTGGAAGATTGTTCCTTGTTGGTTTTGAGGCATTGGGTTAGGAGGAAGGGAGCCCAGGGAAACCTGAGGCTGAAACAGACCTTGCTGGGAGGGTTGTGCCTGTTCTTGGGAAAGCATAGGGGTCTGGATGTGTGATATTGGAGCCTGCTGTTGGAAGGCAGCCTGTTGCTCGGTGTTTGATGTTGACTGAAGTGGAGAAATTGAATTCTGAGCTGCAAAAAACGAAATCTGTTCCTCTTGGGCAACTGTGTTAGCTTGAAGATTATTCATTGGACTCTGGGAAAGAAATATGTTGGCTGACTGCTGGTCTTGAGCAACAGAAGAGCCCTGTAGCACAGCCATGGTACTTTGAGAGTGAAACATTGGAGGCTGCATTTGTTCAGAGGAGGTTGTAGAAGTCTGACTGTGGACAATAGGATTTGGACTATGGAAAATAGAACCTTGAGTTTCCTGGGAAAGATTCTGAGCATCAGCAATAGGATTCTGAGGATGAAAAAGTTGAGCCTGTGAATGAGAAGATTGTGGTAAAAAATTCCCTGATTGGAGTGTCATCATCTCATTACCTTGCTGGAATAAACCACTACCTTGCTGCTGACTACCACTGTTCTGAACATTTATTATACTTTTCGTAGATGAAAAAAGGTTAACTTGAGGTTGACTGTCCCCACTATGCTGCATTTGGACCATAGTCTGAAAGACACTGTTCTGAATCTGTTTTGCTTGTGCTCCAGTTTCTTCTCCATCTCCTGAACTTGATGTTTGAAACATGGTAGTGCCAGGGGTTGCAACCTGCTGTGTGGTAGTTGTAGCGGTTTCATTTCCAGAAACTGCAGGAGGAGAAGAAAACAATTCACATTGCATTTGCATGTCCTCATTGGTAGATAATGCACTCATCATGTGAGGAGTCTGCTGGTAAACTGGAGACTGCTGAAGGTTTCCATTTGCTGAGCCAGTTGAAGGAAATAGCTCTGACTGAATTTGCGCAGCTGCCTGGCAGATACTCTGTTGCATCTCCATCACCATTGCAGCTGATGATTCCATCACTTGCTGTTGCTGTTGTTGCTGTTGTTGATTAGATAACGTATTTTCAGTCTGTGGGTGAACACTTTCAGCTCTTCCAGCTATTAAATTATCTGGTCTGGTATGGACTGCTGGCTCTGCTGAAGAGAACATTCCAGGGCTTACGCTATTTTGAATTTGACTGACTTGTTGAAAAATGTCTGCACTAAGCTGTTCTTGAACATTCTCATTGCCATCTGGAGCAGAAAATAAAACTGAAGATAACTGTTGTTGTGCCTCTAAAACTTGTTGGACCAAGTCAACATTTCCATTGCTGCCACTGGCAGCACTGCCTGTAAAACTTCCTGCCTGCAACTGTTGAATCGTATTCTGTAGCTGACTCACACTATTTGGAGATGGAAAAATATTTGATGAAATCTGCTGTTGTAAAGTCTGTGCTTGTTCTTGCAGTGGTGACTGCTGCTGTTGCTGTGATGCCTCAGCCAGGTGTGTCAAATTAACCACTGAACCATCTGACTGTAATACCTCTCTAGACTGAGTTTCTCTTGTCTGAAACTGTGTAGCCTGCTGCAGTAGTGCATCACTGGTGGGCAGCTGACTAGAAGCAGAAACTGCTGGAAAGGTGCCAGGCTGTGAAATATCCTGTGTTTGGATAGTCGTCAGGGCCTCTGGGTTGTAAGTCTTGGGCTGAATCTGTTGCTGCTTTTCATTTTCAGAAGGCAAGTGAGAAGATGATGATGATGAAAAAGACCCATTTCCTCCTATGTTAGAGATACTGTCTAATGTTTGTTGAGTTGATCCAACTGTCTTTGTAGTCTAAAAAATAAAAATGACCAAATAACATGTATATATAAATATTAAATGAGCTCTTCTGAGACTTCAAAAATTACTATTACTATTAAAACATAATACAGGACCAATTTTCCACTCTATATTATTATTTGGATAATTGGTGTAAGACTATGATTTACAGTGGTAACATGATGTTTTACTGCCATACTGATTTTAAAATATTAGAAGGAGAGATAGACGAACAAGGAAGAATAATCAGCTACTGATATGCTCAGGACAGTAAAAACATATTAATTCTATGGTTCATGAATAATAGCAAATTTAAAAATATCTCCATTTGTAGATCATTGGTAACATGATCTATGAGGGTGGTTGGCAGGGAAAAAGGAAAAAGGAGTTATAGGAAAAGTCTGGAAGAGAAGAGGAAATTAAATGTTTCTAATTCTGAAAATGCTAAACCAGTACTTTCATTAATACCACACATCACAAAGGTCTAGCTAACATATTAATTCCTCCCCTGTCAAAAATGTATATTGGAAGTTGCTTCACAGGCTATTTATTTGAGTATAAAATCATTCACTCTGCAGATGCAGGTTCAGTCCCTGGCCTCGCTCAGTGGGTTAAGGATCTGGTATGGCCATAAGCTGGGGTGTAGATCACAGATGTGGCTCAGATCCTGCATTGCTGTGGCTATGGCACAGGCCAGCAGCTCCAGCTCCAATTCGACCCCTTAGCCTGGGAACTTCCATATGCCACAGGTGCGGCACTAAAAAAAAAAAAAGAAAAGAAAAATCACTCTGCAAAAGTCTTCATCAAGTGCATCTGAAGAGAAACAAATAGGAAAAAACAAGAAAAGTAAAAAGTATAAACATGGAGAAAGAAATCAGCACTTTTTATATTTGAGGTTGTGAGGCACTAATCAATACAGCTCACCTTAAAAATAGGGGAAGATCTTTTCTCTGCTGTTACTTCCATTGGAGTAACATCTTCACTCTTAATCATACTGCTTGATATGAGTGGAGTGATCAGAGCATTAGGAAGCATCACCTTATCTAAGTTACATCCGGTAGTTTTCATTGCTACACACACACACCAAAAAAAGAAAGAAAAGTTTAAAATCACTGATATTAACTCTCACTCTAATATGTGTTGTCACGTTATTCATGACTTAAGTGTCTCTTTTTTCATGCTATGATGGTAGCATGAGATAAAAAACTGATGTATCAAAATGTGTTCTCCCTCTTTATTTTTTCTTGTCTTTTTCTTTTTACAGCCACATCTGCGGCAAATGAAAGTTCCTAGGGCTAGGGGTTGAATGAGAGCTGCAGCTGCAGGCCAACACCACGGCAACACTGGATCTGAGCCACATCCGCAATCTATGCTGGATCCTTAACCCAGTGATCAGGGCCAGGGATTGAAGCTGAATCCTTATAGACACTAGGTTGCGTTCTTAACTTGCTGACCCACAATGGGAACTCTTCATCTTTTTTTAAGTAGCAGCGCCTTGAGGACTCCTGGTGAGAGCCTGAGACTATGAGTTAAAACGCAAGAAAACGCAAGAAGTTTGAGGAGTTCCCGTCGTGGCTCAGTGGTTAACGAATCCGACTAAGAACCGTGAGGTTGAGGGTTCGATCCCTGGCCTTGCTCAGTTGGTTAAGGATCTGGCGTTGCCGTGAGCTG
This sequence comes from Catagonus wagneri, assembly GCA_004024745.2. Lineage (NCBI taxonomy): Eukaryota > Metazoa > Chordata > Mammalia > Artiodactyla > Tayassuidae > Catagonus > Catagonus wagneri. The sequence continues at coordinate 966,227 of PVHT020000012.1, read as the reverse complement.
TGGTGTAGGTTGCAGACGCAGCTTGGATCCCACGTTGCTGTGGCTGTGGTGAAGGCTGGCAGCTACAGCTCCTGTTAGACCCCTGGCCTGGGAACCTCCATATGCCACAGGTGCGGCTCTAGATAAAGGCAAAAAGACCAAAAAAAAAAAAAAAACTCAAGAAGTTTGAGCATTTCAATTATCAAGTGATATCCACCAGGACACTTTCAAGGCGCCCCGAATTACAGTACTTAACATGACCATGACGTATTATAGGATACAGCTTAGAAATCTGACCATGACGTATTATAGGATACAGCTTAGAAATCTTTTAAGTTCTCTAAACTTTGGTTTACTAACCTGTAAAATGAGACTGAACTATATTACCTCTGACTCCTCCAAGCTCCTAAACCTTTTCACATAGTTGCAAAGAAAAACATATGCTTGCAACTACTATTTTTTTACACTCATCTAATTAACCACTCCTTACAAAGATGAAACTGAGAAGACTGTACATCAATACTTTATCCCTGGGTTCTAGACCTTCATCACATAGTCTTTGAATGATTTATGTAGAATTATCACGTGTATCTTCATATATATATATATATATATATATATATATATATATATATATTTGGAGAGAGAGAGAAAACTTTCTGTAAGTATTCCCAAGAAGCTGTTTACACTATACACTTAATTTTATCATTTAATTTATATTACTTTTATGTTCAGGATATACACACAGTTGGGTAAAACTGAACATGAATCCATACTTTTTAGCACTAGCCTTAGTATCTCGAGTAACTGTGTAGTTACCCTCCTTATCTCTACCTCCCCCTGTAAACCCTCCCCAAGGAATGAGAAAGTTATTTATGTTGCTCAGTCTTCATCATTAAAGTATACCTAATTAAATCTCTCAGATAGCACCTGAGCATTATACTAAAATTCCCATTTCAAAGACTCACCAGAATAACTCATTTGTCAAAGGAAATTTCTAGATGAAAGCTATTGTTTTTTAAATTGAACGGAAGGAGTTCCCATCGTGGCGCAGCAGAAACGAATCCGATTAGGAACCATGAGGCTGCAGGTTTGACCCATGGCCTTGCTCAGTGGGTTAAGGATCCGGTGTTACCATGAGCTGTAGAGTAGGTCGCAGATGTGGCTCAGATCTGGTGTTGCTGTGGCTGTGGTGTAGGCTGGCAGCTGTGGCTCCAAATAGACCCCTAACCTGGGAACCTCCATATGTAGAGGGTGAGGCCCTAAAAAGCAAAATAATAATAATAAAATAAAATTGATTGGGAATCTCCAATTAATGACACTGTATTTAAAAATGACAAATGAAAAATTTAAGCTGATATGGTAGTTTAACATTCAACTAAATTTTATATCTTCATAAAATTATTTTATATGATTTTAGTCCATGAAATTGCCATAATAAGGAGGTGTGAATTGTGGAAAAGAAAAATATGTATATATGTGTGTTTGTTTCTTATGCAGTTTTTAGGCTTATTAGATTTTGATCAAATGAATAAATCATTTTATTACCAAAATTAAACACAGTGCTAAAAACCTTTTAACCTGCAATTTGTAATCTTGTATGAGAAATTTCACACTGGATCAGGTTAGTGTCCCTCCGGCCTGATGATCTATGAAAGGAGCATCGAGAAATTTTTGGAGAAGATCATGAACGCATCGAGTTGGTAAAGGAACAGACCACAATTGTCTTTTACTTTCTTTAATAACTGATTAACTATGATTCATCTAATAAATATTATTATTGCTTAGATGTTACCTTACACACTAAAGCTTGATCTATTCTTTTAAAATCCTAGCTAAGTGACTTTTGGCATATTATTTAACCTCTCTGGAACCTTGATGTCCTCATCTGTGAAATGAGAATCATAAATTACCTACCAGTTTGACAGATTAAATGAGATAATGTAGGTAGAGAGTATGGCATGCTGGAGTTCCCGTCATGGCTCAGTGGTTAACGAATCCGACTAGGAACCATGAGGTTGTGGGTTCGATCCCTGGCCTTGCTCAGTGGGTTAAGGATCTGGCGTTGCTGTGAGCTGTGATGTAGGTTGCAGATGCGGTTCAGATCCCCGTTGCTGTGGCTGTGGCATAGGCCAGCAGCTACAGCTCCGATTAGACCCCTAACCTGGGAACCTCCATATGCCACGGGTGCAGCCCTAGAAAAGGCAAAAAGACAAAAAAAAAAAAAAAAAAAAGTGTATGGCATGCTGCCTCATATTTAATATATGTTCAATAAACATTAGCTACAGTTATCCATAGCACAGATTTCTAAATTTTCCTGTAGTTATTAAATCAGATAATCTTGGCAGTTTACATACTAGTGCGTAATTCCTCATTAATCTATTCTGGAAGTACTTATGGTCAGAAATTATAATGGCAAGCTACATTGAACATGTTTTATATATATATATATGTGTATATATATGCTGAATTTTACTACTGACAATAGGGAAAAAACCTACTGTATCTGATAAAATGTATTAAGCATTTTACGTCCCTGAAAAATGTAAGTATTTAAAATTTTAGGAGTTCCCTTTGTGGCTCAGTGGTTAACGAATTCGACTAGGAACCATGAGGTTGCGGGTTCGATCCCTGGCCTTGCTCAGTGGGTTAAGGATCCGGCGTTGCCGTGAGCTGTGGTGTAGGTTGCAGATGCGACTCGGATCCCGCGTTGCTGTGGCTGTGGCGAAGGCCAGCGGCTACAGCTCCGATTAGACCCCTAGCCTGGGAACCTCCACATGCCGCGGGTGCGGCTCTACATAAAAAGAGGCTAAAAGACAAAAATAAAAAAAAATAAAAAAAAAAAATTTTAAATTTAACTCATGAATTTCATGGCAGAAAAAAAGAAAAAGTTAGAATTACAAGAATAAATCAATGGCCATACATAATGGCAAAAACGAATAACTGAGTATTACAGTTGTATTAGAAATCTGCTAAGAAAACAAATACTCTATTATAAAGCCCTGAAGATATCTTCACTATTTAGAAATAATGATGTCAAGAGAATGAATGATAATGAAAAAATCTAAAATAACCTTTTTTTTGCTTTTTAGGGCCACATCTGAGGCATACGGAGGTTCCCAGGCTAGGGGTCAAATTGGAGCCTGTGTCACAGCCACAGCAATGCAGGATCTGAGCCGCATCTGTGACCTACACCACAGCTCACAGAAATGCCAGATCCTTAACCCACTGAGCAAGGGCAGGGATCGAACCTGCATCCTCATGGATGCTAGTCAGATTCGTTAACCACTAAGCCACAACAGGCACTCCTAAAACAACTTTTTCAAATGCCAATCATTCTTATTTTGGTCTCTTTAGCTTAAATGTCAACTACTGGTCTTATTGGCAGCAAGAAGCTTTATAGACTATTTTACATACATTATGGTACTTTCCACACATACGGTTTTTAGAGATTTTTAATATTAAGGAATGAAAAAAAATAAAAAACTCTTTCACTCCAACATATGTTAAAAAGAAAGTTGTTCATATGGTGAATGAAGGGAAATATCAAGTTGGGAAGCAAGTCTCTGCATTCAGTAAAGTTGAATAAGTATTTATTTTATAATATGAAAGCTATTCTGCTAAATGTTTCAAGTACACAAGAGAAAATAAAATAGTAAGGTTTGCTAGAGAAAATATATAGCATCACTAATTTACAGTAGTTGAGAAGAATCAACTTGGTACCTTTCATGGCTTCTTCAAAAGAGCAAGGTCTTGCCGGACTAGATATTTCCTTCTTCACGTTTACATTCAAAGCAGCAGCTGCTGCTATTAAAACAAACACAAAATTAATGTATTTATTTAAACTTATCCTAAAACAATGTGTACCTTAATTATTTAATTAGAATATTTTCTCACAAAGCATTATTAAATTATTTGTTTAGCAGAAATTCTAGGATAAGATGAGTTTTTATAATTACCAGTCTACACTGTAAAATATATCAGTCTCCGGGTAGGCAGAAGCATAATGCTCCCTTAAAAAAAAACAAAATAAAAGCAACCGCAACTTTAAAAATTTTTTCTTCTAACTAAAAAATTTTTCCTCTAACAGTACAATGATATTAGATGAGTAGAAGATTGATACGAGATTTTTTAAATTTACCAAATAACTGTACCTCACTAGCATGAAAAAAATTAACTATTCACCTACATAAATGATTAAATTTAATTTAAAAGGTACTGATTCAGAAATAGTCAATTGAGCTAAATTTAAAAAATGTGATAAAAATGCTAAATCTATAACATTATGATTATTCTTTTCTTTTCCTTTTTGGCCACACTGGTGGCAAGGGGAAATTCCCGTGCCAGTGACTGAACCCTTGGCACAGTATAGCGATAACACCAGATCCTTAACAAGCTGAGCCACATGGGAACTCCAGATGTGATTTAAAAAAAGAAAAAGGGAATAGATAACATTAAGTGACAGAAAGAATCATTAAGATTAGCTATAACTCTCTCCTAGTTATTATTTCCGTCACTTTTGTTGGCAGGGCTTTCTTTCCTTCCACCATTTTCACTCTGTACCTCAATGAAGCCTGAACTATTTGGCAATAATGTACCAATAAACTTAGAAATGTGGAAGAACTGCTAATTCTGAAGCATGCCTGAGATAGGAATGGAGTAAATCAATGGCAAGCATGGCTGAAACCAAGCCCAGGGTCAATAAAACATATGAAGAGTTTCCGCATTCAAAATGTTCTCCCTGCTTCTACGAGGAAAAGGCTTCTCTTCTTTAGGTAACTATATAATACAGGCAAAACACTTACAAGATACATCTTGTCCAGAGATCTTTTTAATTTTTAAGCAATTGCTCTGGTTTCTAAAGCATGTGTCTTCCCTAAAATTACATTTGAAATATTTATTTACCAGAAGCCTTTGATATTTTTGATTACACAAATTAGAAAATGTTACAGGCATATAAACTCTACTTGTGATATTACCACCTACCACTCCATGCTCATCTCTCATTTCTCCCAAAATGTGTCCTATAAACTAGCCAGACTAAAAACTACTGGCAGTTTCCCAAAGTTGTTACTTCCATCTTTCAGCATGTAAAAGGTACTCAATGAATGATAATTCTATGGAATAACTTGTATGATAACTCTGGAGAGCCTGACTTCAAAGCATTTCTCTCATTATGAGAGCATAAGGCAGAAATACTTCTTTTTTTTGGCTTTTTAGGGCCGCACCTGAGGCATGTGGAAGTGCCCAGGCTAGGGGTCCAATTGGACCTACAGCTGCCGGCCTATACCACTGCCACAGCAACATCAGATGTGAGCCGTGTCTGCAACCTACACCACAGCTCATGGCAATGACGGATCCTTAACCCACTGAATGAGGCCAGGGATCGAACCTGCAACTTCATGGTTCCTAGTTGGATTAGTTTCCGCTGCGCCATGACAGGAAAGCCCAGAAGTTATTCTCTTAACATGAGCACAAGCAGTGTTTGGTGACTATCTTCATAGGAAAAAATGCCATCTCCAAAAAATATTGGTATCAATTCATCTTAGCACACAACTTTCTCTTTTAAGTTGGCTCGTCTTCATATTCATCCAAAGGACCAGAAGTTAATTATTCTTTTTTGTTCAGAACTTTTTATTTTGACATACCTGGGTCTGGAGTGTAAGTGAATGGCTGAACTTCATGAGATCTTCCAGCATTGGTCACTACATATATTCCCACTGATACTGGCAAAGTTATATGTTGGTCATGATATGGGGGAACCTTCACAATAAGATGATTCTAAGCAAAAGAAAATCATGAGTCAGAAAAGAAGCAATATTTAAAAATTTGAAATACTAAAATTTGGTACATTTCTTACTAACTGTAAAGTTTAAAAAAGTCTGACCGGGAGAAAATGTGTTATTTAAAGCTCAAATTCATGTGCATTAGTACATTAATCTTAAAATTGCTTTTAACGCAAAATACCAATGTTTTACAATGGCTTACAAGGTCCCTACCCTGTCAACTTTATCTCATTTCCATTATCCTGAAGCTTGTTACTGACATATTAACCGTTTTACACTGACTCATTAAATTCACTTTTTTTTTTTTTTTTTTTTTGCTTTTTAGGGCTGCACCCATGGCGTACAGAAGTTCCCAAGCTAGGGGCTGAATTGGAGCTACAGGTGCTGGCCTACGCCACAGTCATAACAACACAGGATCTAAGCTATGTCTACGACCTACACCACAGCTCATGGCAATGCCAGATCCCTGACGCACTGAGAGAGGCCAGGGATTGAACCTGCATCCTCATGGATACTAGTCAGATTTGTTTCCACTGAGCCACAATGGGAACTCCTGTTTATTTCTAAAATAGCATTTATCATCACCTGAAATTACTGTGATTATTTGCTTGTTTTTTGTTCCTTTCTAATCACAAGAATGTAAGCTCCATGAGGACCCAAGATGTTCTGTTCTTTGTTCTATCTCCAATGTTAAGCACCTCATACAAAATACATGCAAATATATTTGTTGGAAAAATGAATAAATTTTCAGGAAAAAAGTGTGGTCATTAAGCATAATGTCAGTTACCATATGTTTTGTACAACCTTAACAGTGATAACAGTGATACGTACTTTGTAACACAGTTCACTGTTTTCCAATCACTTTAATTCTCATTTAAAGTCAACAGGGTTCACCTCTTACACTTTTGGTGGGAATGTAAGCTGGTGTAACCACTACAGAAAACAATATGGCGGTTCCTTAAAAAACTAAAAACAGAACTATCATATGATCTAGCAATCCCACTCCTGGGAATATATCCAGACAGACGATAATTTAAAAGATACGTATGGAGTTCCTGTCATGGTTCAGTGGTTAATGAATCTGGCCTTGCTCAGCTTGGGTTAAGGATAGCTGTGGTGTAGGTTGCAGGTGCGGCTCAGATCTCACGTTACTGTGACTGTGATGTAGGCTGTTGGCTATAGCTCCAGTCAGACCCCTAGCCTGGGAACCTCCACATGCCGCAGGTGCAGCCCTAGAAAAGGCAAAAAGACTAAATAAATAAATAAATAAATAAATAAATAAATAAATACGTGCACCACTATGTTCACAGCAGTACTAGTCACAAGAGTCAAGACATGGAAATAACCTAAATGTCCAATGACAGATGAATAGATGAAGAAGATATACATATATACAATAGAATACTACTTAGCCATAAAAAGAACAAAATAATGCCATTCGCAGAAACACAGATACAACTAGAGATTCTCATACTAAGTGAAGTAAGTCAGAAAGAGAAAGACAAATACCATATGATAGCACTTATATCTGGAATATAATATATTGCACAAATGAACCTATCTACAGAAAAGAAAAAAACTCATGGACATGAAGAACAGATCTGTGGTTGCCAAGGGGGAGGGGGGAGGAGTGCGCTGGACGGGGAGTCTGAGTTTAACATACAAACTATTTGCATTTAGAGTGGATAAGCAATGAGATCCTGCTGTATAGCACTGAGAACTATAATCAATCACTTGTGATGGAACATGATGAAAGATAATATAAGATAGAGATAAGAGAGAGAAAAGACATATATATTTATATATATAAAACTGGGTCACTTTGTGCAATAGAAATTGACAGAACATTGTAAATCAACTATAACAAAAAATTTTTAAGAAAAGGGAAGAGTCCCATAGATGTTTCACTAGCACTTACTCAAGGGAACTACATTTTCTTAAAAGATACTGTGAACCACATTTGACTTGTTCTCTTCTTCATTAGCACATTATAGTCATGGGAAGGAACATCACGGGGTAGTGATTATGCTTTCGTACCGAGTATGTTATAGGCAGGAGCTCAATGCTGAGTGGTGAGGATGAAGTGAATTTGAGGACATTTTTTACTTAGATTATAATAGCTGGTTGACTCAGATGAACAGAACATGTGACAAATAAGACCAAGATTTCAATTACCAAGTACCTAATTTGTTTCTAAGCCATTGTAAAATACACTCTGAGGAGTTCCTGTCGTGGCTCAGTGGTTAACGAATCTGACTAGGAACCATGAGGCTGCGGGTTCGAACTCTGGCCTTGCTCAGTGGGTTAAGGATCCGGTGTTGCCATGAGCTGTGGTGTAGGTCGCAGACGCGGCTCAAATCCCGTGTGGCTGTGGCTCTGGCAAAGCCTGGCAGCTACAGCTCCGGGCCTGGGAGCTGTAGACCCCTAGCCTGGGAACCTCCATATGCCACAGGTGCAGCCCTAGATAAGGCAAAAAGACAAAAAAAAAAAGTGAAATACTCTCTGAAATAGTCACATTTTAAATTTTAAAAATACTTTATTTACGGCATTAATACAATGCTTCCTGAGTACAGTTAGCCATCTCAAAAAAAAAAAAAAAAAACACCTTTAAGTCAGATGAACAAACATGTATAAATGTCTGTGCATCCACAAGTATTAGGGGGCAAAATCTGAAAGCACATACTCAATTGCACATGAGGCCATCAAAAAGGTACCCGCTTTGATCTAACTTCTAAAAAACAGAGTTTTAAAATCTCGTCCACCCTCATTTTTCTTCCTTTGTTTAAACACTGCAACTACATCACAAAGCAGTCCCACCTATAGCTAAGGCGATGGTTGAATGCATGGACTTGTGATATCCATCTTAAAATTATTTGGCAAAATCAATTAACTGTTATTATTCTTCTGAATAAAAACTTGTTCTTGGCACTTTGTAACAGAATTAGTATATAAAAGTCAGATGCAGAGTTCCCGTCATGCCTCAGTGGTTAATGAACCAGACTAGTATCCATGAGGACATGGGTTCGATCCCTGACCTTGCTCAGTGGATTAAGGATCCAGTGTTGCCATGAGCGTGGTGCAGACACAGCTCAGATCTCATGTTGCTGTGGCTGTGGTGTAGGCCAGCAGCTATAACTCTGACTGGACCCTTAGCCTGGGAACCTCCATATGCCGCAGGCACAGCCCTAAAAAGACAAAAAAAAGAAAGAAAAAAAGTCATATGGATATTTTATTAAAAGCTTTTACTCCACTTGCTTTTGAGAACATATTCAAGCCAATCTTTCCTTTTTTTTTTTTTTTTTTAGGGCTGAACCTGCAGCATATGGAGGTTCTCGGGCTAGGGGGTTGACAATTGGAGCTCTAACCACCGGTCTATGCCACAGCCACAGCAATGAGGAATCCGAATCGCGTCTGTGACCTACACCACAGCTCATGGCAACACCAGATCCTTAAACCACTGAGCAAGGCCAAGGATAGAACCCAGGTCCTCATGGATGCTAGTCAGATTTGTTATCTGCTGAGCCATGGCGGGAACTCCTATTCAAACAAATCTAACGTAAAATCTTTTAAAAACCAAATGAACCTGTTTTCATACTAATTCTCCATACTTCCTCAATCTGATTCTAGAAACTGTACAAGTGATTTAAATTAAAAACTAAGTAAACTGTGAGTAGTGATAGGGAGGTTTTATTTTTCTTCCATTTTCAGCTGCACCTGCGGCATACATAAGTTCCTGGGCCAGGGATCAAATCCAAGGCACCAGAGAAATCCCAGATCCTTAACCCACTGTGCCACAGCAGGAACTCCAATATCAAGTTGTTTTTAAATACTACTCTCAAAAATTAAGAGCAATTAGCTACCACTGAGCTAGGAGTACAGTACAGACAAAACATACAAAGAGACAGGAGGCCTTTGGAGCAGGTAGAATGTTCTCCATGGTAAAAAGACAAGAATATTTGCATTACAAAATTTCTTGGAAAAATCATTCTCAACAAAAGTTTAGCCAACTGAATCCAACAACATATAAAAAAGATCATACAACATGACGAAGTGGGATTCATCACAGGTTCACAAGGATGGTTCAAAACACGCAAATCAATCAACGTCACACACATTAACAAAAGTCAAAAACCACATGATCATCTCAGTAGGTGCAGAAAAGGCATCTGTCAAAGTCCAACGTACACTCATGATAAAAACTCTTACCAAAGTGGGTATAGAGGAAACATTCCTTAACATAATAAAAGCCATTTATGACAAACCCACAGCAAATATAATACTCAATGGAGAAAAGCTGAAAGTCTTCCTGCTAAAATCTGGAACAAGACAAGGATGCCACTCTCATCTTGTTTATTCAATGTAGTAATGGAAGTCCTAGCCACAGCAATCAGACAAACAAAAGAAATAAAAGTACCCAAATTGGAAGAGAAGAGGTAAAACTGTCTTTCTATGCAGATGATATGATACTATATGTAGAAAATCCTAAGGACTCCACACAAAAACTACTTGAACTGATCAATGAATTGAACAAAGTAGCAGGATACAAGATTAACATTCAGAAATCGGTTGCATTTCTTTATACTGACAATGAAATATTATAAAAGGAATAAAAAATATAATACCTTTTAAAATCACCCCAAATAATTAATTAAATACCTAGGAATAAACCTGACCAAGGAGGTGAAAGACTTATATACTGAAAAGTATAAAACATTAATCAAGGAAATCAAAGAGGACTCAAAGAAATGGAAAGATATTCCATGCTCCCGGGTTGGAAGAATTAATACTGTTAAAATGGCCATACTACCCAAAGCAATTCCCCCTATCAAATCACCCATGACATTTTTCACAGAACTAAAACAAACAATCCAAAAATTTATATGGAACCAGGAAAGACCCAGAATTGCCAAAGCAATCCTGAGGAACAAAAACGAAGCAGGAGGCATAACTCTGCCAGACTTCAGGCAATATTACTAAGATACAGTAACGAAGACAGTGTGGTACTGGTACCAAAACAGACATACAGACCAATGGAACAGAACAGAGAACTCAAAAATTAACCCAAATACCTACGGTCAATTAATCTTCAACAAAGGAGGTAAGAAATGGGAAAAAGACAGTCTTTCCAGGAAGTGGTGCTGGGAAAACTGGCCAGCTGCATGTAAATCAATGAAACTGGAACATACCCTCAAATCATGCACAAAAATAAACTCAAAATTGTTTAAAGACTTAAACGTAAGACAAGACACCATCAAACTTCTAGAAGAGAACACAGGCAAAACATTCTCTGACATCAAATGTACAAATGTTTTCTTAGGTCAGTCTCCCAAAGCAACAGAAATAAAAGCAAAAATAAACCAATGGGACTTAATCAAACCGACAAACTTTTGCACAGCAAAGGAAACCATTAAAAAAAAAAAAAAAAAACCCAGGAGTTCCCGTAGTGGCTCCGTGGTTAATGAATCCGACTAGGAACCATGAGGTTGCAGGTTCGATCCCTGGCCTCGCTCAGTGGGTTAAGGATCTGGCGTTGCCGTGAGCTGTGGTGTAGGTTGCAGGTGCGGCTCGGATCCCACGTTACTGTGACTGTGGTGTAAGCCGGTGGCTACAGCTCCAATTAGACCCCTGGCCTGCGAACCTCCATATGCCGCAGGTGTGGCCTAGAAAAAGGCAAAAAGACAAAAAAAAATATACATGCAAGAGACAGCCTATGGAATGGGAGAAAATAGTTTCAAATGATGCAAATGACAAGGGCTTAATCTCTAAAATAAACAAACAACTTAAACAATTCAACAGCAAAAAAAAAAAACAACCTAATTGAAAAAATGGGCAAGAGACATGAACAGACATTTCTCCAAAGAAAATACACAAATGGCCAACAGGCACATGAAAAAATGCTCAACATCACTGATTATTAGAGAAATGCAAATCAAAACTACTATAAGGTACCACCTCATACCTGTCAGAATGCCCATCATTAACAAGTCAACAAATAACAACTGCTGGAGAGGGTGTGGTGAAAACGGTACCCTCCTACACTGTGGAGAAAAGGGAATGTAAATTGGTACAACCACTATGGAAAACAATATGGAGGTATCTCAGAAAATTAAATACAAAACTACCATATGACCCAGCAATCCCACTCTTGGGCATATATCCAGACAAAACTTTCCTTGAAAAAGATACATGCACCTGTACGTTCACTGCAGCACTAATCACAACAGCCAAGACATGGAAACAACCTAAAGGTCCATTGACAGATGAATGGATTAAGAAGATGTGGTATATATACACAACGGAATACTACTTAACCACAAAAAAGAACAAAATAATGCCATTTACAACAACATGGATGGAACTAGAGACTCCGATACTAAGTGAAATAACTCAGAAAGAGAAAGCCAAATACCATATTGTATCACATATCTGGAATCTAATATATGGCACAAATGAACCTTTCCACAGAAAAGAAACTCACGGACTTGGAGAACAGACACTTGTGGTTGCCAAGGGGAAGGGGGAGGGAGTGGGATGCACTGGGAGTCTGGAGTTAATAGATGCAAACTATTGCATCTCGAATGGATAAGCAATGAGATCCTACTGTATAGTACAGGGAACTATATCTAGTCACTTGTGATGAAACATGAGGGAGGATAATGTGAGAAAAAGAATGTATATATATTTCTGACTAGGTCACTTTGCTGTATTGTAGAAAACTGAGAGAACACTGTAAAGGAACTATAATGGAAAAAATAAAAATCATTAAAAAATAATTTCTTCTGAAATAATCTTCTTTGATTCAAAATAGTGATTTTCTATTTCCCAGCATATAATCTTTAGAGCTTACAAGCAAGGGTGCTAGATATTTTTCACTCTTCTAAGAGGTAAGCGATCACTGCCACATTCACTGTGCAATTGGGAATATACATATAAAAATAACTGGAGACACAAAATTCCTAATAAAACCAATTTGAAAACATATAACCTCTAACTCTCAAGTCTTTGTATAATCCAGTTGTTCCCACAAACTCTAAGGGTTTTTTTGGGAATTTCTTCCAAGAATTAACTTTCTATGTTTTTACTGAAAATTCCATCTTCTCCAAAGCACCACTTTTTTTTTTTCTTTTTAGGGGAGCACCTGAGGCATATGGAGGTTCCCAGGCTAGAGGTCAAATCGGAGCTACAGCTGCCTGCCTACGCCACAGCCACAGCAACGCAGGATCTGAGCCACGTCTGCAACCTACACAACAGCTCACGGCAACAACAATCCTTAACCCACTGAGAGAGGCCAGAGATTAAAACCACAACCTCATGGTTACTAGTAGGATTTACTTCCGTTGCGCCACAATGGGAACTTCTTTTTTTTTTTTTTATTCTTACATTCTAAAAAATAAAACAGAAAAAAATGCAGAAGACTAAAACTTGAGAAATGATAATCTATATACAATTTTCTACTTTTGATACACTAATGCCTATTTCCTGTTTTCTAATTATACTTAAATTATAGACCTCTTCCTAGTTTCTAAAACACCTGTTTTTAGCTTCTAGTGTCCTTTTAAAATTACCTCCACATTTCAAGCTGTAAAACTCTCCTGCTCTCTTTCAAAACAAATTTACCTTAAAAAATACTTAGGTTGAGAGATCTTTAAGATATATATCTTTTATATATATGTAATTGATAAGTAAGGTCCTATAGAATTCCTCTAAAGTTGTTAAAATGGGAGTAGACACAATGACCAAGTGCCTATTGTATGAGCATGAGACATACTATGCACATGAGCATGAGACATATTATGACACTGACTAGAAGAGTAAAGTATTAAACAAAGAACTATTTCCCCAGACTTTGTTAATTTCAATTTTTAAGTCACAGACAAAGTTTAATACTTGATGAGTTGATTTTGGGGTTTCAAATGAATAGCTATTAAAATTATTCATAACTGCAACCTGCAAAGTTATCTTTCTTTTCTTTTCTTTTTTTTGGCTGTGCTCAAAAACTTCCAAAAGTGGAAGTAGGCAGGCCAGGGATGGAACCCACGCCAAAGCATCAACCCTAACTGCTGCAGTGACAATGCTGGATCCTTAACCCACTGCACCACAAGAGAACTCCCACAAAGTTATCTTTAAATTGTCTCTTTTACCATACCATCTTCTGGTAATTTTTTAATATTGCAGAGGCCATTTCAACTTTTCATTATAGGGCTGTTTCGTTATTAACCACACTCAAAGTTTATTTACTTTTAATATATTTTCTGGTCATACTTCCTTTTAAATGTTTAATTTTTTTTCTTTAAAATAATCTCTAGGATAGATTTTTTTTTTTGTTTAAGGGTCGCACCGGCAGCATATGGAGGTTCCCAGGCTAGGGGTCTAATCTGAGCTACAGCTGTCAGCCTACACCACAGCCACCGCAACGTGAGATCCGAGCTGAGGATAGATTCTTTTTTTTTTGTCATTTTGCCTTTTCTAGAGCTGCACTAGTGGCATGTGGAGGTTCCCAGGTTAGGGGTCTAATCGGAGCTGTACCCACGGGCCTACGCCACAGCCACAGCAACGCGAGATCCGAACCGTGTCTGCAACCTACACCACAGATCACGACAACGCCAGATCCTTAACCCACTAAGAGAGGCCAGGGATCGAACCCACAACCTCATGGTTCCCAGTCGAATTCATTTCCACTGCACCACGACGGGAACTCCGGCTTCTCTGTTCTTTATGTGCTATACTCCTACATACTAATCTCCTGCATATGCCTTCTGACTTATTTACTCATGAGTTTGTTCTTCTCTTTGTTGGTTTCAGCTTTCATGAGTTTGGCCCTATCTGCTCTACAGACTCTTTTTTATTTTTTATTTTTTTAAGCTTTTTAGGGCCGCATCTGTGGCGTATGGAGGTTCCCAGGCTAGGGATCGAATTGGAGCTACAGCTGCCAGCCTACCACCATAGCCACAGCCACAGCAATGTAAGACCTAAGCCACATCTGCAACCTACACCACAGCTCACAGCAATGCCAGATCCTTGACTCATTGAGTGAGGCCAGGGATCGAACCTGCATCCTCATGGTTACTAGTCGGATAGGTTTCTGCTGCACCACAATGGGAACTCCCAGACTAATTCTTAAGTCAGTTCTTTATTCTTATTTTCAAGCTCTTTTTCTGTATTATTTGAAAAACAATTCACAGCAAGGTCCTACAAATATAGACTCAAATACAAGTGTAACAAATAGTGCTGCTGAAAGCACAAAAGTAACTAATACACAAAAGACACCTGGCACAAAGCAGGTACTCAATTAGCAAGTTTCCCCTGATTTAATTAAATAGTAGGTTAAGATAGTCCAAATCCTCAGAGCACATAAATATTAGGAAAGAAACGTTTCATTTATTAACAATGGTAATTTGTTAATGCTCTCAACTTTTTCAAATAGATAACTGTCATTTCTAGCATCAGTGGAATAAATCTATTTCAGTTAAAGAAATTCAAGAAAGAAACTTAAAATGATTTACATAAATTCCATATAAAGAAGATATTTAATCTGTTGATTCAGGAAAATTTTAGAACAAAACTCAATTTCCCAGAGAATAAAGGATCAGACTAGGAGCTCCCGTCGTGGCTCAGTGGTTAATGAATCCGACTAGGAAGTGTGAGGTTGCGGGTTCGATTCCTGGCCTCGCTCAGTGGGTTAAGGATCCGGCATTGCTGTGAGCTGTGGTGTAGGTTGCAGACATAGCTTGGATCCCACGTTGCTGTGACTGTGGCATAGGCTGGTGGCTGTAGCTCCGATTGGACCCCTAGCCTGGGAACATCCACATGCCGCAGGTACGGTCCTAAAATGACAAAAGACAAGAAAAAAAAAAGAAAGAAAGAATCAAACTATAAAAAGTTTAAATTATACCTGATGAAATAATTCCATGTCGATTTCAGCTTCTGACTTCCAAGAGTTTTCATCTGATCAAAATAAAAACAGTGACTTACAAAATTTTTGAAAAATTTTTTACTTTGTAGCTATAATTATAATTTTAGAACAAAGTGAAACATGCAACAATTTCTAAGGCAGTATTATACCTCCTTACCAGAAACATTTTCTTGGAAAATAACTTTAGTTCCTTTCAGAAAGTTCTTGCCGATTAAAAATACTTCTTCCTCTCCTTTCACTGAACAGCTATGTAAGCTTTTCTTTAAGATTTCCGGCACTCCTGCTGGCTGAGCTGTAAGTATATACAAGCATTCCATTAAAAAAAAAAAAAAAAAAAACA